>JACXGI010000658.1:64155-114891 GCA_016801175.1 Esox masquinongy
GTGGACAGGTGTCTTTTATACAGGTAACAAGCTGAGATTAGGAGCACTCCCTTTAAGAGTGTGCTCCTAATCTCAGCTCGTTACCTGTATAAAAGACACCTGGGAGCCAGAAATCTTTCTGATTGAGAGGGGATCAAATACTTATTTCACTCATTAAAATGCAAATCAATTTATAACATTTTTGACATGCGTTTTTCTGCATTTTTTGTTTTTATTCTGTCTCTCAAATAAACCTACCATTAAAATTATAGACGTTTGCCCACTGATCATTACTTTGTCAGAGGGCAAATGTACAAAATCAGCAGGGGATCAAATACTTTTTTCCCTCACTGTAAATGCCACCATGGGAAAGCTCATAATGTTCATATGCTTCAATTTGGTGCCATATGACTGGCTTTATATTAATCTTCATCGATCATAAGGAAAAACTTGAAAAGGAAATTTAAAGAAGTAAATGTTGTGTTTAAAAGTTTGCATATCTGCATACTAAGAGTTTGAATAGTGTTTATATCTTAAAAAGTGGAAGAATAGTGACCAGATGTTATAACATTCCAATGTATTGTGAAAGGAAATGAAAACATACAGTGCTGATTGAAAGTTTGTGAAAGTTTGTGATTATTTTTGTATAAAATCTTGATTATTTTTGTAAAAAACTCAAAATCCTTTTATAAACCCCAATTCGTAATAAAGACATGCCAAATAGGAAAAAACAAAAATATATAATATACTTTTATTTTTTATTTAATCAAACTCTGACCTCGATTTAGACCACTCCTCCTTACAAAACTCAGCCAATTGAGTGAGGTTTGAGGGGTGTCTGACATGTACAGCCCGCTTCAGGTCCTGCAACAGCATCTTGATTGAATTAAGGTCAGAACTTTGACTTGGCCAATCCAAAACAGAAAACTTCTTTCTCCTGAGCCATTTCTTGGTAGATTTGCCTGAATGCTTGTTGTGATTCTGACATGGGTTGTTATCTTGTTGGAAGACCCATTTTTGAGACAGCTTTATCTAATTGAATAATGGCCTGATGTTCAAGAATCTCAAGGTTTACCTCAGAATTCATCGTTCCCTTAATGATGTGCAGTCGACCAGGTCCTGAGGAGAAAAGCAGGCCCAGATCTTGAAATTCCCACCACCATGATTGACTGTTTTTCGGGTGGGCAGTGTTGGGTTTTGGCCAAATATAATGGTTGTAATTTTGAGCAAAAACTTCAATTTGGGGGTTATCTGACCAGAGAATGGACTTACAGAAACATTCAGGTTTGTCCGGGCTGTCTCTAGCAAAGTTAAGATGGACAGTTTTTTTTTTTTAAAGTGGAGTCTTCCTACAATCACTCCCATGAATGCCATTTTGATTGATTGTTCTTATTGCTGAAGCATGCACAATAACCTGAAATACAGCAAGGGAGGTCTGCAAATTCAGATGTTATGTGTGGGTTGGCATTTACCTGATTTATTATTTTTCTTGTAGGGCGTCCAGAACGAGGCTAGGTTGCTGTCATGTTATATGCTAAATGCTCTACATTATTTGCCTCACATTGGACTGATGGAGCTCATATCTTGTTGAGATGGTATAGCATACACTCATGATTTCCACAGGAAGACACACAGGCCAGGACGCTACAGATTCACATTCCGATGGGAGTGACACAGGCCTGGACTCTACAGATCCACAGTCCACTGGGAGAGACACAGGCCTGGACTCTACAGATCCACAGTCCTCTGGGAGAGACACAGGTCTGGACTCTACAGATCCACAGTGCAATGGCAGTGACACAGGCCTGGACTCTACAGATCCACAGTCCGATGGGAGTGACACAGGCCGGGACTCTACAAATCCACAGTCCAATGGGAGAATAGTGAATAGTGTGCCATATTCATTCAGAGCTACAGCAGGCAAATATTGAAATAAGCAATGGTTCACTTTGAACTGAACTTTGGAGATAGTTCATTCTCTTTGGAGACAGTAGCATTCACAAAAGCCAGCAAACTCTCGTTAATGTTTTCTTGCAAATATGTTAATACCACAATCAAATAATCATGAAAAGGGAAGGCTGTCTGTCCTTCAGTTGTGTGTATTAACAACAACAGCAGCAGCTAATTTGCAATGTTAAGTTGTGAAATATTTGTCAGAAAATTAAAATGGAAATATGTTGCTTTCAAAAGTATTCAACCCCCTTACATTCCTATTTTCTAACTGACTATTTTCTCTACTGACTTTTGCTGAAATAACTAAATATTTTTGGGAAAGCTATGTACCAGCTTTGCAGTAATTTTGGTCTATTGTTCCTCACAGATTTGCTATAGGTTGTTCAGGTTGGCTGGAAGACAATCGTGAAAATAGTGCCACAGATTCACAGTGGGATTGAGATCAGGACTTGGTCACGGTAGGACATTTACCTTTTCTTTCATGAGCCACTCCAATGTTGCTTTGGCCTTGTGCTGTTGAGATCATCGTCCAGTTAAAGGGAAACTTCCTCCCAAGCTTCAGATTTTTAGGAAACAGAAGCAGGTTGTTTTGCAGTAAAAAGAGTTCGCATAAACTCTTCCTTAAATTTTAACAAGATGCCCAGTCCCTGCTTATATGCATCTGCACAGCATGATTCTGCCACCACCATACTTCAGGGTAGAGATAGTGCATCTTGAGGCATGGGCAGAGTTAGGTTTGCACCATATATAGGATTTTAGTTTTATCCAAAAAGCTATATTTTGATCTCTGAGCACTAGGGCTGACCCAATACAGTCGACTAGTCCGGCAAAACAAGTTTAATGAAAACTCTGCAAACAGTGGTTTGCGTACCACTTGAAAACAAGCCTACATTATTTTTCACTACCGAGGCCTGGCAACTGAAATTTCTTGTGCTGGAGACAAAACCAATTCAAGAGAATCACACCACAGCTAACAATGCGCATAGATTTGGAGAAGTTGCTGACGAATACAAAATGCCAGGGTGTACACACCGGTCTGGCACACAACAAAGCATACATTCATACAAGCATTCATTGTGCACAGATATACTGAGGCAGGACAAGGAATGGGGACACATGAAAGGAGTCAGAAAGCATTGCCCTGTGGTGTATTATCAGAGAATTGAAGCAAGGTTTATTCCCTATATTAAAATGTATAATGTTAAGATTCTATAAGTTAAAATAAATCTAGAGGCATTCTTTTGTCTGGCAGCCCTCTACCATGCCAAACGTTTCTGTCTCATTAGCACACAGTTCCCTACTGGTCTGTCATGTGTGGTACGTGTGCTTTCTCCAACATGCTGAACTTTAAAATTTTCAGTAAGAGCATTTTCCCTGCAGTGGATAAGTCGCTGTCTGCGGTTCTGAAAAAAAGGCCACTTTCCAACATGCACCGTTAAATTGACACATGCTCGTGTGCAGGTTAAACACCGTTGTTCATTTGTAATTTGATTTCAGTTCTCAAATAGTTACTAAGCACTTTTTGTTGTCTGTCTGGATTTGGCAACATCAGGACAAACACTGGATGATACGTTATAGTGGCTGAATCTGGGAATGCCAACAGTTACGGTGAGTCAGGCCGGGAAACGTTTTTACATTTTTGGTTGTCTTGTCAATACCCCATTTGACTTATTTATTAGTTTGTTATTATAGCTTCGAACAACTTGGTTTTCCAAACATTGTGTATACTTAATTTTTCATAAGTATTATACTATTATACTAAATTATACTAAATTTCAACTAGTCGACTAGTTGAGAGATCAGTCGACCAAAAACCTTTTCCCACGTCACACCTGGGCAGCTGTCTTGCATTACGAAAAAAAATGGTTCTTTCTTGCCATCCTCCACCAGCCACTAAACGTTATATCTCCTTCAAAGTGATTGTTGGCCTCTGTGTGGATTCTCTCACAAGTCTCCTTTGTGTATGAGCTTGAGCTTTGTGTGGTACCGTCTTTTCTTTACAGTGCCTGTGTAGAGTGATACAGCTTCCACATCCTGATTATTGATCCATATGTGCTCACTGGGATATCCAAATACTTTTCCTAATCTATGCATCTGTATTGATTTATCTCTAACATTGGTAGACTGATCGTTGGGCTTCATTGTGCTTAAAATTCACAGCCTGACCAATTACCCTTCAAAAGTCAGGTTTTATCCTTAAAATGGGAAAACTTGGAGCTTGCACAGCACATGGGGTTGAATTCTTATGCAAGCAATATATTTCAGGTTGACTTTTTTCCTCAAACATTGGTCAACATAAAAACCGTGTCACTTTACAATAATGGATTTGGAGTTTCAGTGTTTTAAATGAAAGAATTAGACAATTTAATTGCATGGTACAATTTACAGTTAAGATGGGCCTTGGGGCTTCAGCAGACAAAGAAAATGGATTCTCAACCACAATGACAAAAATCATGAAAAAGGGTTAGCAAGTAAAACTGACGAACAGACTAAAAGGAATAGTTGGGGTAATCTAAAGAAAAGGCAGAGAAGTATTACTTTTAGCTCAATTTAATCCACTGGATGCATAAGCTGCAGGTCACTGATGTTAAGACACCAAACTGGTATCTTCCTTAGAGTAACTTTGAGAAAGATGAATTGACATTCCCAGACATATTTCTGTTGTTTTATATGAAAAATAGGAAATCATGAAAACTTGAACCAGTCTTTGATTTATAACCTTTAGGAATATGTGTTTAACTGCCATGCAATGATAAATGATATTAGTTATGTATTTAACTGTGAATTTTATTATTTTGACATATAGTGCATTTTTGTCTGATCTTTACTAAGGGGTACAGTAATTATTGTGGGCACTGTTTATTATAATTGCCTGTTTGTTATTCACTGCTCAAAAAAATTAAGGGAACACTTAAATCACACATAGGGTCTCGATGAACAAAATATATTAAAGATCAACATTTTTGCTGTAAATTGTGTAATTCGTGGAGAAATAAATGACGTAACAACGGTCAAAGGAAACCAAAATCACCAACCGATTGAAGGCTGGAGTCAAACTCACACCAAAAATCAAAGTAAACAATTGAAATCAGAGCCTGCTCCAACTTGAGCGAATTTCATCACGGCAGCTTATAATGTGACTCAGTAGTGTGTATGGCCCCCTCGTGCCTGTATGCACTCCTGCCAACATCTGGGCATGCTCCTGATGAGTTGGCGGATGGTGTCCTGGATCTCCTCCAAGACCTCCTGGACAGTGAGCTCCTGGACAGTCTGTTGCGCTACTTGGCAGCGTTAGATGCACCAATACATAATGTTCTAGAGGTTCTCAATTGGATTCAGGTCTGGAGAATGTGAGGGTCAGTCAATAGCATCAATGCCTTCGTCATCTAAGAACTGCCTACACACTCTGGCTACGAGGCCGGGCATTGTCCCACACCAGAAAGAACCCAGGGCCCACTGCACCAGCGTAAGGTCTGACGATGGGTCTGAGGATTTCATCCTGGTACCTAACTGCAGTCAGGGTACAACTGGCTAGCACCTGGAGGTCTGTTCGACCCTACAAGTGTATGCCTCCCCAGACCATCACTGACCCACTGCCAAACCGGTCATGCTGGATAATGTTGCATAACATTTACCACGGCGTCTCCAGACTCTTTCACGTCTGTCACGTGCTCAGTGTGAACCTGCTCTCATCTCTGAAGAGAACGGGGCGCCAGTGGCAGACCTGCCAATTCTGGTGTTCTCTGGAATTAGCCTTGACACTCTTTCAGAGGGCCAGGGTAACATTCTATTGCTAAAATATTACAGAAATATTTTCTGAACTTTTGCAAACATTACATCAAAGGATGTGCTGTTTTAAAGAGTAGAATAAACTAATTTAAACGGTTTACCCGAGATTTCCCAAATTTGTTTCCACACTGAGGACATGAGCAGAACAGCAACAGCGCATTCAAGCCAACTCTCCATTTACTCCGGTTTATTTTCAATTTTGTTCAAGCAGCTCACGAAAGCTGTAAAGGCTGTTATTTTTTTATGTTCATGTTTTTTAATTGATTTAAATGGCTCTATGATACTCTACATACTTCGGTGCTATTCTCACTTGAACAGACATTGAGTTAACTATGTAGAATTGTAATAACCAGAAAACAACAAAAGTAGTCCCCTATTACTGAAGATGTATAATGAACATTTTGTTACATTAAAATTCCAAAATTCTACATAATGCCCCTTGGAAGAGGTGTTTCTTTAATCTTGGCAAATGTTCTTAATTTACAAACTTTTAACGTTTTCTTGGCCTGTAGCTCTACAACATAACATCTGATTTTATATATAACGAGGGAAGGAGGGTGGCACTTAGTACTGTTTTACCTTATATTTATACAGTCAGAGCTAACTGACATGACACTTTTCCCTGTGCACACAGCAATTACATTCATTTGCGGCTGCTTTAGCAAGATACAGTACTACTAACTATAAAGGGGGCAACATAGCAATTACAGCCGAAGTGTTAGCCTGATATTTTTAGCTGCTTCCTGTCAAACTCTGAGGTAGAAAGTGAATGGCTCTGTGTGTGTGAGAGAGTTGCAGAATAGAACATTGCAGTTCTTATCTGAAATATAAAGCTCAAATAGGTAATGCCAGCTGAGGGGAAAACATTGTTTACTAGTAGAACGCGCAGAGATGGTTCTAACAACATCATAAAAGCATCATTAGAGACACGCTTTAAGGTGTTCCTTGATGTTTGATTTTGATGTGTGACTGCCATTCATTACACATCTCTGTTTCACATGAAGAGCACTGCAATGTCAGACAGTCCATCTGGCTTCTCCTCAAAACACTTAGAACTCTTACCAGGCTGCATCACCGCTTGACATGAAAGATGCACCGCCCAGTGCCTGCGATCATGTCTCTTTGGAGGGTGGTGAGATCAGCCCAACGCACCATCATGTACCCTGCCTTACAGAACCTCATACCTGAGTTATGGGCTGTTGGTGCTGCTACCATCTAGCAGACAGAGATGATTCATAAGCATTATAAGCAGGAGGCTGAAAAAAGCTTCTATCCCCAGGCCATCCAAATGTTAAACTACCTGTCTGCCCTGCACTCTAATCTGCAGCTTAGAACCCTTTTGCACAGTCACATAGAAAACACAGACCAGCTCATTCATGCAACCTCAACTGGCACATAATCAATCACACACTCTCCAGGGACGGACACACACACACACACACACACACACACAGTCTCTCTCATTCACACTTACACAAAAGAACTCCAAACACACACAATTTCTGTTCATGTTGCTGTCCCATGTTCATTTAGATTAGCAGATTTATTTTTTTATTTTCCACATGGTAGTTGGACTGGTCTATTTGAAAAGAATGCAATTTATTAAATGCTGGCTCTGTTGCCAGACACATCATGTATGTATTAAGGCAAAACCAAAAAAACTGAAAAAACATCCCAATAATGCACCACGCTTGTTTTGTGAGCACAGCTCACTGTTTCTGACAGAGTGACTTGCGAAGGAAAGCACTCCGTAGCAGGAATTGCCGGACAAAGCTAAAAGTGACATTCAGGATCTTGTTTGGGGGGTGCAGCACTCCCAGCACCCCTGCTTCCCACGGCTATGCTTTAACACAGGCACCGCTTCTCCCACAGACCATCCCACACCGGGTGCGAACCAGCACTTCACTGAACATGACAGCTGTCACAGACCGAACAATGTTACCACCGCACCACAAAAGCCACAGCGCTTGCGAAGCAAGAGGGAACAACGACTTCAAGTACTCGAAGCGAATGATATAGCCGATTGAAATGCTACCAGTGCTGACCGGTAACTGGCCGGACATTTCACACCAGCCACACTTGTCCCCTTGAAGATAGAAGAAGCGGGGCCTCCCAGGTGATGCAGTGTAGCCGAGTGTAGCAACAAGCGATTACTTCCTGGTTGGAAAAGCAGTGTGGGAAAAAAAAACGAATGGGCTTAGCCTTGATGCCTTTGAAGAGTGCTTGCTACGATTTTCCACTCTCTCAAATCCGTTGGGGTGTTGAGTTGATGAGACAAAGGCGTTAATACAATTGGATATGATGAAATTGGGGAAGGGAGAAAAATAGGGTAAAAAGACGTTACAGAAAAAAGTTCAGGTTAAATTTAACTGAAATGTTTACAAAGTAACTCACTTGCAGTGGAAGATCACCAGCAAAAGAACAGCCAAATCTCATAAATAGGGGTTTTGATCTTGCACATTACAGTATTTTTGCATTGATAAATTCTAAATTTAGATTATAAAACATCAGGGTAAACATAGTCACCACCTACTGTTCAATATGCATGATTGTTTTTAAAAAACCCAATGAGTATAAGAGAAGGTGAACACTAGGGGAAATTCAACTGTTAGGATTAGGGATTTTCTATAAAAAGATGCAGGTAGACTAGAGGGTAATTTTATGCAAATGCAATAAATTATGCTTAAGTGTAAATGCAAATAAATTGTTATTTTAGTGTCAATTATGTGTTATTGAACACAAATAAGAACAGACATCGTCACAAAAAATGATGTGTGTACTTTTACTACATTTTTTTTTGGTGACAAAAACAATAATCTAAAGGCAACGGGATAGCCCCCTACCTGCTCCTCCCTACCCCCCTTGTCTACCCATCTGACCCCACCCGCTGCAACTCCCCCCACCTAACCTCTTTTGCCTTGTCCCCCGCCCATACTGAACCTCAGCTCCCAGAACCATTTTAAAGAAGAGTGATAATTGATATCCAATTGAACTAAGTGTTTCATCTCTCCATTTCATGAAACTATTACAGAGTATTTAAAGTGTGAGAGGATCACAGCTTTTCCCATGACTCCTCTCATAGAGGAAGTATCAGTTTCATCAGTAACATCCCCACCTTAGATTCAGCCCCAAAAAGAATTAGCCCAACCCCATGTACTGCACCAAATAAATTAGTTTGCTTTTTTCTCTGCCCGAAACATTCCTTGATGTGTTGGATTTTTCCATTACTAATAAGAGCATTTCCCTTTATTTACAGCAGTCCCCCCAAAGCTGGCGCTAGCCTCAAGGAATGTAAACACAAGCAGTCTGTAAACAGGGTTCTATCTGGCCCCCCCACTGACTGACCACCACAGACCTGCCTAATGACGTCCCTCACTGACCCCAAAAAGAGAGGCGCGGCCGCATTAATAGGCCAAAGGGGTCTCAGGAGGGACTGGTGTTAGGGGGAGGTGGAACAGTAGGGAACAATAGCAGCTAGGATCTCCTCTCTTCTCCACTCCAACCTCCCAACTCAAGCCTCAGTACTGCAGAGAACTAAGTAGTGCAGAGAGGAATAACGCAGACAATCTGACAGAGCAGACATTCACTCCTGGATCATACCATTGCCAATCAGTGAGTCATGGAACAGAAAAACTAATGTGGAGATTAATGATCTGAGAACAGCCCCAGCTGTTGGCTCCTAACGGCGAACGGACAGGCCGGCGCTCTGGTCCCTTGGAAGCTCTCCTTGCTGGAGCCATCAGCACTTTAAGGGGCTCGGGCTCAGGGCCGGGGGTTCACTGTACCATCAATTCTGTTTTCTATCCCACCACTAACTGATGAGGACACTGTCCGCACCTCTGCATCCATATAGACAATAAAGGAGAGAGATAGTGGAGGAGAAAGAGTGACAGAGTAAAGACGGAAAAAGACGGAGGGAAAAAAGCCTAGCTAGCAAAAACATTCAGAGAAGCACATCTTTCTTAGAGTGTAGTGAGAGTGTGGTTGTCCTGTGGAGATTTTGAATCCAACCCTCCCACTACATTCTGGTAATGTTGCATGATAGTCGCTCGGCTTTGAACATTCTCTGCACAAAATAAATAAATAAACAATTTCCTAGGTATTTCATTACTTAAAGAGATGGTTAAATCTAAACATGGTTAAATTTAATCGTCCACTACAAAGAATTTGGGAGTGGACTTCGAATCTGTCTCCACACTTCCATGTGTACATGTATACATCAAACGTAATTTGATGCCACAGTCCTGATTTTAAGGAAACTTGAGGAAGTTATGAATATTTCTTTTGAGATCTGGCACAGAAAAAAATACCCATGATTGGAAAGATGGTGGAGCTATACCAAGCAAAATAAATCGTTCTGAGAACATTCTAAGAATGTTATTTGGAAAACATAAATTCCGTTCTCAGCATCAACAAATTTCTCTGTATCCCGTCTTAAGTGTTTAGGTGTGTTGGGCTTGGCCTACTTTAAAATTGGGTATGTATTAATACACTAAAACGATGAGCTTTGTATGTGTCTGAATAAAACGTAGTATGCTAGCTTTATACTGGTAGTGCACTGGACTAATTCCCTGGAGCACGGAAGGTCATAGGTTTGAATCTCACTAATGCCATGCCATAAGGAAAAATAAATGTGTTTTCAGGACGAATATAGAACCAAAAACATACGTTCCTACAACTTCCAAGGAACCAAATTTGCTACCTGAAATAGACAGAAAGTTATCAGATGTCCCACCACACCGCCGTGGAAAATGATTAGCGGCCTCATTTGACGCGTGCTGTTTACATTACGGCTGAATAAATAAATGGTCTTCGAAGACCTAGGGGTCTAAGTCATGGGGAGTGTGGAGGAACAGCCTGAGTCTGGCCTCATTGTTTGGACACGTGTTTCTTTATGTGTGTGTTGTGTGTAATCGTGTCAATAATGCTGGAGTCTTCACATGTTCATCTACGCGTGTACATAAGAGGCAGGGCGAGTGTGTATGTTTGGGACAAATGCTCACTGTCCTGTCCGTGTGGACGCTAACTCCTCTGTCAGCATTAGGACAACCCTAATTGAGCCTAGGAGCGCTGGACGATTCGTTTGCTGTGTGCTGATATAGTGGTTTCTCCGCTCCAGATGAGAAGAAAAAGTGCCATGACAGAGGTTTGAGGCGTGTAAAATGGCTGATTGTTTCCCCTGGAGACATGGCATAGATGTACACTGCCTTCAGCCATAGGCAGCTCCTGAACACCCCATGTTCACCCAAACCTACAGACTCAATCTGAAAAACGCTCAGATAGCAAGGCAGCAGCAAGGGATTCTTGTTTTAATTGGCTTAAACCTGAGCACTGTTTTACAGATATTTGGGGGTTATTTTGACACTGTTGAGACAGTACGAAATCACAGAGGTGATAAAGACAGGAGAGAGACACAGGTTGATGAGTTGGAGTGTGGCATTTAACCCAGGTTATATATATCTATGCTGGGAGTGTTACCACTACACCACAGATTCTTCACAGGCATTGTTTTCTTAACAACCTTGCATAACATGCACCAGAGCGACACAGCCTGTGTTTTTTTTGAGCTCAACAAACCAAAAAACACAACATGTTACCCAGAGGGTCAGATGGATGAAACCTACCTCATCAAAGAAACATCTGTCAATTTGACATCAACACTTTTGACATTCCTTCTTTACTAACAGGAGTGGTTTAGTAACAGAAAAACAGCAGTGATTCCATTCACTGGTTCCCTTCGTCCGACGGAAATCATTGAAAAAAATAATGACTCAACAGGCTAACTTAGGATCCAGGAAAAATAGGGTTGCATTCCCTCAGGTTATTCATTAAAAGGCTTAATCATCCTTTTGAATACCGAGCAATTGCTTTATTATTATTATTATTTCATGTTGTAACAACTGACTGTTTAACATGATTGTCAAACGAATCATTTCAAATAATAGGCCACCTGAACCAATTCATCCTCTCTAAAATAATTCCAGCATCCAAATAGAAACCGTGCTGTGATCACTCATTCCATTAAACATCTGTTTGAAAACACCAAAAAGTGTTCCTAATGATGATTCGGTCATTGCCATTAGGCCTACAATACATACATGTATGGAAGGGGCTATGAAATTGTTCAATCACACAGCAATACTGTAGACTACATATCCACACTGTCAAATAGACTACCGGTTATTTACTGTGTTAGCAGAATATTTAAGGATGGGATTCCTTGTAGCAAGGTTTACACTGTGTCTTCATTTACAATATTTATGCTGTGCCGACACTTAACTCAGACAGGTGCAAGTATCCTTGCGCGGGGGGTCATTCTGGTAGTTTTAAGTTTTAATTCAGCATCTAAGACCAGTTTGTGAGTAAATTTCACCATTGTGGAAAGAGCTACTGCGTAAACACTGCAGGTTTGATTGAACTGAGCCCAAACCGTTTGCAGTCTCAGCATCCTCTGCCACAGAGGAATCCAAAAGAAACCTGCCCGTTGACACTATAAACTGGTCCGGATACACCAAGTGTAGGCAAAACACTTCCCACGGGCCAAAGCACATTTAACTTTGTCCAACAGGATGTTTAACAAAAAGGAAAGAACGAAATTGTCTATTTAATGAAAACCGAACCATGGATTACTTTTCTCTGGTTATTAGAGTACTTTCAGAGCTAGGAACCACCTAACATTAAGTTGTAAAATAGTTCATTAGTCCTTTAAAGATAAAAAAACTTTTCGCTACTCAGACCATATAGGTTATTTGTCTTGGACAGAATGGTCATCAATGGTTTCAACCACTTAAACACACAGCAAAGATGATTATCTCTCTTTTCACTCAACGGCTCCATAATAATATGTACAGTGGTATTGTAGCACCACTTCTCAAGCAGATTTTTTCAGAGCATCCATTCTCTGGGTGGCAAACAGTGTAATTGATTTCCTAATCTACACTCATGAACATCAAATGCCCCGTTAGAGGCTTCCACAGGGGCGGCGATGTACAGATGAACAAAGACAGCAAAAAGGAACACACAACAGCAGCACATATCTTTAGACATTTTAGAGAATGTAAACTGAATGTCAAACATATAGTTGAATATATGACCCAGAGCTACAAACTGGGGATATGCCAAAACATTTGAGTTCCTAATACCTTGGTAAACAGAAAGGGACTAGCCTCAGTGTGCACTCATTCATGCTGTGAGTAGACTGAAGTCTAAGAGCACAACAAATAGGCCTAACACTGCTGTCTAGCAATGCATGAGAGTGCCAAAGTGTTGGCTACGATGATCAGAACAAAATTAAGTTACAAGAGTTCCATTTTTCCCCTGTGGTGTTCTTAGGGTGTTCAAATTCCAGAAAAGTGACTAGGAAGACAAGGACAATTTAAACCGATCTTTCCATGTGGCTTCATGTGGTAACCAGGACCTATTAGTAAGAGATCACCAGGTGTCTGTATTTAACATCTTCATTAATTGTACAGTGGTAATTGCCTGAAACCTTTGCTGAGGAAAAGCAAATCAAATGTATCACCATGCTGACCTTCAGCAACAGGGAATATAAAAGGACAGGTTTAAAATTTCAAAAGTAAAAGACAAAGTGAGGATTCTGAGACACATTTACAGGAGCTTGTGTATGCCTGACACACCCACAGCCTCTGACAGACTTTGGGAAAAGACATGGCTACTTTAAGTATAAAGGAAAGTAAAAGAAGACAAAGCAAACAAAGAAGAGGGAGAAAAATGAAAAGGAGGGGGTACCTCTCGCCTTCCTTCCATCCCTTTCTTTATGGAAGACATCACTTCTAGGTAGGCCTCACTCCTACTTGGGCTTCATTTTGCTATGTCGCTCCCTCCAGGATATGGGCTTGTTGGTTCCCACACTGCGGCCAGATCCAGGGCTCAGGGCCGCTGCCCCTCTCTCTCTCTCTCTCTCTCTCTCTCTCTCTCTCTATAGCTACAGTCGGTACTCTGCCTGCCAGTGAAACTCCCAAGCCCAGGAGCAGAGGTTACACCAGCACAGCCACCACTCTCCGCACCATACCACAGCATGTCAGAACCTCACTAACCGTTGCCTTGGCGCTGTATTAACTAGCCAGAAGCTTCTGACTTGAGCTCTGCTCAAAGGCTCAGTGCGTAGTCTTGTTCAAGGCCCTTTCTCTCACCCTTTTTTCTTTCTCTATCACTTGCTCTCTCTGCCTGCCACTCTAATCTGTCTTATTTCCCATCTTCATTTTTTTCTAACTCTTCACCACATCCTCTACATCAGTCCTTTGTTCCATCTATTAAGATGAGATAACGATTGATTCCCCATCCAAAAGGCAGACCTGTAATTAAGCTGACATTGATAAAGGACAGAGGCTTGTCGCCAACATCTGTGTTAGACAAATATTGACCTGACTAATTCTTATTGTCCAGCATCTCTCTCCCTCCCAATCTCATCTCTCTCACATCTCTCATATTTCTAAATGCCCAAAGATAAAAAGCTGTGAAAACATTACTAAGTGCACATTATTAATGGATTACACTCTAACTGATAAGACTTCTGTTTTCAGAGTTCATTCTCATTACTGATTTTTTTTCACTGACTGTACTGCATTAAAGATTACAGTGAATCACCAGGGTCCATCAAAAATATATGTCCATGAACATGACTAATACATTATCATTATCAAGTCACGCTTATTTTGGCACATGCTTTGCTAACACATTCCTCGCCGTTTTTCAGACATCTTATGCCACAAAACCTAGCCTGTACTGTGCCATCTTATCAGTAGTTAGTGGATAGATAAGCTTTTCTAAAGCCAATGCCGGGCTATGGTGGTGCTGCTGCTTGTCTTTTAGGCTAAACAGGTGCATGCCATTACTAAGTGACAACACAACATTCCACGTGACAAGGGAGTGTGCAATCAATGTTGTGGAAAATGAAGTGAGAAAAAAGTAGTTCTAATTGCAAAATGTAAATATTGGGTTTTCCCACAAGGGGGGCAGACCACCCAGGATGCAAAATAGTCCCGTCAAACACCCCCCCCCACCCCTTCAGTCCCTGCCGGCTGGTCGAGGGATGTCTTTTTGTGTCGCTCTCCGTGTGTGAAACATCACCAAACACAATCATTGTTGCCAAAGCTTGCACATACACACAATCACTCATAGATTTGGTTTCTACATATTGACATACTTAAATGTATTACTCTAATCACAACAAAAAAACAACCAGAAGAAAGGAGGTAGCAACTTGATAAAAAAAAATTACTCAGGCAGCAACACGTTTCAGTACATTTATTATTGTGATGAATGACTTACAACTACAAGTGAAATGCTATCCAATGTCATGCATCATGCATGCATTTTCATTGGCTTACATTGACCTAATCCCGATAACCATCATCATCTGTCTGAAGCCTGAACACTAAATGAGTATTTATAGTTTGCACCTTAATGCCTTGAGGCAAAATCAGTTAGTGTATCCAACAGAGAAGGCAAGGCATGAACGTAACCTTGGTGCAGTACATTAGCCTAGCTCAGTGGATGCTTTGACAGAGACTAGTGAGGACCCATGTGAGTGTTACAGAGTAGTGTCAAATACTTGGCTTGGTGGTGACAAATATCTCCTGGTGGTCTCCCTTTATTAAAAACTTATCTGCTCATGAAGTTTGCAAAAGAAACTATTTGGTTCACGCTGGGTTGCTGCTGTGTGAAGTGTCACCAGTTAATCATCATTACTAGAATTGTTTCAGGGGGATTTAGACATTGATATAAACGGTTTTAGTAAATGTGGCGGGATCAAAGACTTAGTAACTTAGTTGTAGTTATAATCTGGTTACCAATAGGTAAAAAAATAGTTATGTCTTGAACTTACTTTTGGATATCTTCAGAACAACCTACAACACACTATTGTCTGTGTTATAAGTAGACCCTGCAATACCAAGCTCGAGCTGGCTAATTTTAGTTACTAGCCTTGAACTTTGGTGTTGTGTGATCACCTCCACATACCAGGAGACTTCTTGTTGAATGCTTGTTGAGTGTTCACCCACACCCAGAGCAGTTTTTCAGGGTCTCAAGACATTTTTGTCATTTATCTACTTTGGATTATCCCTCCATTATGGGATAGCATGTTAAAATGCAATTTTTACTTTGAGCAAACATTTGGAAATGTAGCTGATTTCAGTCTTTCTCTGGAAAAAAAAAAGAAATCTGATTGCAATGCTTAGTCTTACCAAGAAATACATACTCGTTCATTGTAAGGTAATATACTGTGTGTATACTGAGTGGCACCTAACCAAACAGTGTTGCATTTCTGTCATCTGAATAAAATGCAACTAGCTTTCTGTTGAATTTATTCAGTTGGTTTCATGAAAAAATATAATTGCACACCTTATTACTCTACTGAAGCTCGCTTTACATATATATATATATATATATTTTATTTTATTTTTTTAAATAGTGTTTAACTGTTGTAGTGAACAACTGTCAAACCAAAAGCTAATTTGATCTCCTCCGGTCATTTCAATATACTACCTTATTCCCGGAGAGAGACACAGGGAAATAAACTAGTCGCAACTAAATGATTGCATGACAAACAAAAAAGCACTTGCTGAATATATATTCCTCTGTGGTTATTGTTTCTATTGGGAAGTGACTGAATGCGCCACTTGAGCGCTATTTCTCAATACCAGTGATAAGTGGTAACGGTAATATTGGGCTCAATTTAGATCATTTTAAGATCACAACTGATGTGTCCATCATTAATGGGGGGCCAGTGTCAAAAAAATTGGGAACCACTGCCTTAATTGCCTTCCATCTTCAGGTGCCACTTTCTCGGTCTGTTAGTTAACTCCCTAGTTGACTAAATAGCTAATGTTAGCGTGCTGGCTAGCTTGCTGCTTAATATGAATGGAAACTGCTTTTTATAAAAGCTTAGATATGTTGTTAAGCTACTTCCAAAATATTGGTTGAATTGTAGCTAAATTCGCTAAGGAAGCTGCAAATGGTTGAGCTAGCAAGCCAATGGCTCGGTCATGCAGCGCTAACATTCATGAATAGCAGGCTAGTTGGATAGCAATCTAGCACCGATTTGTTACAGTTAATTAATATATTATTAACTTGTAAATTGGATTAAAATGTATTGAATCTAGTAGTTACGTATGAGTGCACACTCTTTAATTTTAAGTTAGCCAAAACATTTAAAGACATGTATGTTAGAGTTAGCATTTTAAAAAGGCTGGATGACTAAGTTCTCTCTACGCATCTCACCCCTTAATAAAATGTCTACATGGTTTTGGAATTCAGATTGGTTTTATATAATTACTTTAAAATTAAAACATTTACATGTAGCTTTGCATTGAGACATTTGATTCATATACAAACGCTAACAAATATGTTACCTTGCTACATGTGGTTACGTCAAATGCTACCTACACTTTACGGGTTGTGAACCAGAACAATAAATCACGTTACTTTGCCACCGTTGTGCCATAGCATCGGAAAAGTGCCGCAGTAGCTTAACTAACCATTGTGGGGAGACAAATTTAGTCAGGGCATGCAACGACAGATTAAATGAGTACTGTAGTTGGTGAAATTCCCTGATTCCTTTGAATCTCTGTAACAGTAGTCTGACACATGCCAGGACTAAACAATATTTAAACAGAATGAAAGAATTTCAGAGCAGTAGTCTATAATTAAACAGAATAACGAAATCAATTGTTCATCAGTCTACTAAAGAGGTTAACATTTTATTAGTGTTCTTTCAAACGCAATGACATTTTTAGTAACACTAATAAGGCATACTTTGTTATTTTTTAAATGTGAGATGTTGAAGTTTTTGGAGTGTGTTGTGAAATGTTTAACATTTAACTTACTTGAAACTGAATTAGAAATTGGTCACACATTAGCCAACTACATTGAAGTATTGATATATGCACTAAATCATGATAGCCTATGCTAGGTCTAGGATATAGCAGGTTCTGAAAAATTAACCTAAAGGAATAAAGGTATTTTGATGGGAAAACTTACCTTGAGTGGATTTACCTCCAGAAGCGCGAGCTGGCTGTTGGACAAAGGCGACGAGACAGAAACCGACTAATCCAATGCTTGCGCGCATTATAACGTGCAGATACATGGCTACTTTATCCGGTAGTTAGTTAAATAAAACGCCTAGGCTACTTTGCAACGCTTAACACGCGCAGACGGACGTTTTTTTTCCTCTAAGCAAACGTGTGTCCAGCTTTCTAAGTATCTTGTGGGACTCTGAAGCCCTCTCCTTAAGCCTGTCCGGTTATTCTATTTCAAGGGATCGGGTTTTGCGTAGTGCCCCACAACGTGCGGCAATAGAGAAGCGGTATTCTGTGATCATGTTCGGCTCAGACCAATTTCAATATAAGAGAGAGTGTTGTGAGAGATGGAGTGGAGCAAAGAGGAGGAAGGGGGTGGGGAGATATGAGGATCCGCGCATTGCTCCTACTCTCGCTCTCCCTCACGCGCTCTCTCTGAATCCCCAACTAGGGTACTTGCAAGGATTTCTTTTTCTGCAGGAATTTACAATCAGCTGCTGGTTAGACCATAGTGGGGGTTGCCATGGAGACGGCATCCGTGGGGGAGAGGTCAGACTCCCGGACCATGTGCAATCAAAGGACTACGCACCAAGTAGGCCACTTTTCTCATTGACTAGAGAAAAGAGTAGTGTGCGTCAGAAGAATAAAAGCTAAATCTGCAACTGAACTGACGCATACAGTGACAAATATAAGCATTGCACCTCAATCACCAGGCTATAATATAAACAGGTATTCCGCTGTAGGCTATGTGCTGTAAACCTATCGATTGCGCAGCATCTCCTATGATGGGCTGTCATGCGAAATTATTATCCTTTTTGGCAACTAAATAATTCTGAAATGTTATTTTCTCCAGTAGCCTATTGAACGTCATTTAATTGAATGCTAGCCCTATCTAATTTCCTAACGTAGGCCTATTTTGTGTTGTAGTAGTTGTAGCCCTACATTCTAAGAAATATGAGAAGCATTCAGATCACAATGCCTTGAAAACACCTTGTCATGTTCTGCTACTGAGCAATCGGAGATTCAGTGTAATTATTAGTTTCCCAAATAGCGTTACGCAGCTCAGTCTAGTGTAAGATATTACAATGAAACGGATAGGACTATTCAAGACGACTTTTCAAGACTAGACTTTTAAAATTGGGTTTTTAGCTCTGTCTGAATTCCCCATCCCCCTCCACCGCTCAGAAAAAGGTTTACACATCATCCAAAATCCAGCAAGGGATTTCTCCAAGCAGCCTGTTAATCCTAAAATTACTTGATAAAACAATATACAGGAATTTTTCAGACAAAAATGTAGATCCCACTAATCAGAGACAACTATGTGGAGTTGGAGTCTCCGACAGCTCCATACTGTATTATATAGACATTTTTCTCCTGGAATTTCCTATGATCCTGTTGAAGAACTTCTAACAGCTCTAGTGTGGCTTATAAGCATCATAGAAACAGATTATTATCCTTTATAGTCTCGATGATCTGTGAAAAAATACCCAGGACCCTTTGGAATCAGCATCAGTCTCACAACAGCCACTCTAGCTCAGACCCAGGTAATCACACCAACTGTGGTTCCTACAGAGGCAGAGGAACTAAACAAATTTAATGGTACAATCAAATGTGTACCACAAAATGTTTAAAAGGGAATAAAGTTCCAAAGTGTAACATCCCACCAATTATTAATTTCCTTTTCAGTTACAACGGATCTGGCCTGTTGTTTGCACCCTCTAAAGGGTGTGTCCAGTTAATATGTATTTGTGTTAGCTAGTCTCTACCTCCACCTTTTCTCTTTTCAAGAATCAATAAAAGTCTAACAAAAGGGAAGTAAAACAAGAAAAAGCCTGTTCTTTCATTGTTGCAGTGAGCGTCGTGGGTGCCTTTGAACTTGAAAAGTGGTAAATAAGACTGGTTTCTTTTCCACTCTCCTCCATCTGGCAAAACACTTTTTCACACAAGTGTTTCATACACCGTTAGCACAGGCTTGAAATGTGCATGAATCAAAACAATAGCTACAGTATATGTTCCTTCCTTACCACATTACCTGGAACAAAATCTTCAAAACTATGCTAAGTCGCATTTCACACGTGGCCTTTGGGAACATGGTAAATCAATTCAAACAGAATATCATTTGCTATTACATTTCCTTTCATCTAGTTTTTAATCAGTTGTAAAAAAATGTATATTTACATTTATGTATGGAGATAATATTCTGTAATTTTCTGCTCTGGGTCTTCTGGGATATTTCTTTTTTCAATCAAAGTTACAGTAAATGTATTGCATTACAATGTATTTGGAGATATGTATAATTCTAGTTACTACAGGCTTAGTCAGATAACAATGAGCAATTGATAGCAGGCATTCTGATACAATATAGATATTTGTGGTTGATGGAGTTCAAGAGTACAGTGAAATTCTTAGCTTTCTTTTTATTATGCTGGTATTTGACCTTTTCTTTTGCCTTGGCATCTTGGAAGACATCTTCTGGGAATGTCTAATACTCATTATTACCATTGTGTTGCATGATCACTAACTGTTGCATAATATAAGCAGACAATATACAGAATAAACGCCCTTAAAAATATTCAAGGCTTGGAATAGACAACAATGATTTATGGAAGGATCATTATACTGTGTAATTATAATAACATCCATCACAGAAATATGGAAATATCCCATTTCCCAAACCTAATTCTCCAAGTAATTGTGATCACTTGAATAACTAAAAGAGCTGAGAGTCACTGTGGAGCCAGAGATAGTCAGACCAAAGTGACAGGGAAGCCAGGGAGCTGTAAGTGATTCACAACCATCGGTATCGTTTTTCATATGGGTACGACAGTAACAGTTACTTCATTAATGGCCAAGTGGTATGCACGGGCATCGCTCTACACACAAACGGATATATTTTTACTAGAACAGACGCATAGGGGAAGCCCAGGTAATGTTTAATTTATGACCCTAGTCATCATGAAAGGACTTCAGTTACACTGTGAATCTGGAGGAAAAGCAATGAGTATGCAGGTAAGGTAAAGAAAGAGTCTGAGAAAATACAGCTGCAGGCTGCAATACAGGCTTCTCCTATTAGATAAGCACACAGACCCACTATGTAACTAAATGGTATCATATACTTTGGCAATGGGACCCTACCAAACCATTTTACATGTATCTAAATTGTCTTATAGTACTTGCTTACAGTTTCATACCGGTAGTAATCCTAGAAGGAAAGAAACCCGCAACACCAAGCTCCATGCTCGCAACCAAGCCACACAAGATCAGGGTGGTGCACATCTCATTTCCACTCTCTTCCCCTCCAGGCAACACAGCAGGGGCCCTGGGCAAGGACTATGCCGGTGGGGGTCGGGGGGCACACCACATTTCAGCACTGGCAACTCAAAGAATATTGTGGGCTGGCCCCAGGAATTCACCTAACCGCAGACCCAGGCACTGGTACCAAGAGAGAGGGATGGAGGGGGAGAAAGATGGGAGAAAGCGAATGAGACTTATCTGGCTGGTCTGCTGATACAGTAGACAGGGTTACAATATGACTATGCATCAGTGCTTAATTTGTAAATCGGGAGGTGCAGGAACACATTGGGGCGCGCGAGAGAAAACGATCCGGTGGAGAACGGGGACGAGGGGGCGGGTTGCTGAGCATATCTTTTCACCTGCTCGGACAGCTTGACTTATAGCGAAACCTTCGACAAGCCGAACCTTCGAAAATGAAGCACATTGGTAACCACAATAGCAGACAATACTAAACAAAAACTTTCACGAGCTTTAGGCGGTCCTGTGGCTACGAAAAGGGCTTCAAGAATAGGCAACTTTACAAACTCTGATCGCTTTTAGTAGAATGTTTACAATGCAAAGCGCAAACAGTGACGGAAAAAAACTATAGCCTAATGCGCAGATACGGGATCCGAGGAAAAAAACGTGCTGGAACAAACTGAGCCAAATCTGAGGTGCTGGATCTTGTTCTGGGCTGGCAGGATCCGGCTCAAATTAAGCACTTCTATACGTACAAGATAATTTCAAATTAGAGGACGGGAAAAAAATGAATTTCAATTTTAAAAAAGCTAAATGAGCTAGGTGGGTCTGCTGTACAGAAGATCTGTAAAAAAAATCAAGGACATTCTTTTATATTTTTTTTTAACTTTCAAAGAGGGTTGGAACTGTCTTTGCAGTATAGTTCACAGGCATATAGAAGATTTCCTGGTGATGTCACCATACATGCAAAAAATAATGACGTCGTCACCACGCAGGAAAGATTGTCGCAATTTTACAGTATTGTTTCAACATCATAGTGTATAAAAATACAGTACATAAAACAGGAAAATCATGTTTTTGACTACATGGAGCCTTTTGAAATAGATAGTTGAGAAAATACACCTCAAGATATTCATTCACTCCTCTCTGTCTGATTCTCAGAACTTCACACTGACAAGCAAAAATCTGAGAAAATACCAATGCAGCGTATTTTTGATGCAGAGAAACTTTGTTGAATGCAATTTTATTTTATTATAGGAACAGTTCTAACACCTACGCATTTTTCTTTTTCTGGAGAACAGAAATTATTTATGCTGAAAGAGATTATAAATCCCGCATCTAAGGTTGAAACGTTATACTAAATTCACTGTTCATTAGGAATTTCATCAGATTGCATTTAGTGGCATTTTTGGGTAGGCTACTACAGATTATTACAGGTGACTGCAAGAGGCCTTAAAATGTCAAATATATTCAACAATTAAATAAAATTATTTTTAAAGTAAATAACTCAATGACAAAGCCTTGAAACATAACACCCAAAACATTTTTAAAACCTCAGAAAACGTTGAGAGTAGTATTAATGTTCAGTCTTTTTTAGTCAAAGAGCAGTTCTTAATCGTGGTATATTGCCCTCACAAAAAACCCACTCATGCCTTATTACTTACATATAAACAGGCTAGGTGGAATCCTGAAAGCTGATTGGCTGATAGTCGTAGGACATAAGACGATATACCACGGGTATGACGTCACATAACTTTTTACTGCTCTAATTACTTTGGTAACAGGTTTATGAGAACAATAAGGCATCTCTGGGTTTTGTGTTATATTACCAATATACACCAGCTAAGAGCTGAGTCCAGGCATGTGTAGTGCCTAAGAACAGCTCTTAGCTGTGGTATATTCTACATGTATATAACACACCCTCTTGTGTCTTAATGCTTACATATACTACGGTTTTCAGCTAATCAGCATTCAGGGTTGGAACAACAAGGTTATTCAAAGAGAGGTGGATGGGCCACAAAATAACACTAATAAATAGATGGTAGTGGAAATAATAATAATAAAATAAAAGCACCAAGCTGAGCATTAAATGTGTATGGGAAACCCCGCAGACAATGCAAATTCTCATTAACCAGCAGGAGTGAGGGCATTGTCAGCAGGGATTTTTCTGGTCTCATCAAGCTCTAGTGACTCCCTCAGATGGCTCGAGTGCCTGCAAATAATTAATAATTTAATCAACTTCTATATCATTTTTCATTAGACTGAATCTTAGAGTGATTTTAAAAGCAAAACAAGAAAATATAAATAAAACAGCGATGAAAAAGTAGTTCTGGACTAAAACTCTTAGTCATAGTTTTCTGTTGTTAAAGATTAGCGGGTCCTCCCTAGACAGGTATACAGCACAGTTCATTAGCGATTAACTATCTGTTCTTGTAAAATCAGATGAAGTTGGTTTTTGAGCTACCATCATTATCCACACACTCAGGATAATGATGGCAGGCCACTCAAAACTTTCAGGAAACCTGAGCAGTGAGCAATGAAATCATCACTTAACAATGCAATGTAGAATAATACATGTTGTTCACCCCATAGGGTCAGGAAACTGTAGACCGGGCTAGTCTCCCTTTCCCTTCCGCTGAAGGACATCACTAGAGCATTATGTTTCCCTCTTGCAGCATTCAGGTATCGGACACATTCCACAGAAGTGTTTGTCTATGCTGTTGCAATGGCAACACACTGCTGATGCAGATTGGACGGATTGGATTCATGCTGTAAACAGCTTGTTCAATCAAACACAACAGCAGCTAGGATTTGTCGGACCAGGAAAAGCTTTCCACTCTTCATTTGTGGTGATTGAACCCAGTGTGGTCTTCACTCATTTTGCCCATTCTGAGGTTCAATCGAGCAGTAACTGAATGCCTCCTTGCCTGTCTACCTGCTTTAATATAGCAATATAGCAAGTTTATAACAGAAATAAATATTCATGCATGGACTGGAGTACCCAATAAACTGACCACTAAGTGTATAATAGTATTATATAAATATGATTTATTAAAAACAGCAGAACATTTTTTACTTTCAGAGAGCAACATTACACATGGTTTATCCTCTAGTAGCTTTTGTTTTTTGGGGACATTGCTCACATTGCACCAGTCCTTGACAACAACAGAAAAAACATTCTCCTTAAATCTGAATCATATGCAGCATAATCCTCTCCGTAACACTATGAAAAAACATGGTCATTATCTACATCCCACAGGGGGTTATATGAAAGGGGTTGTCAGTGATGTCCACCAAAAGTGTGCTTGGTCTGCTGGCCTAAAATGATTTAAGAGCAACGCCTCTTGATACATTATCAATGACAACAGGCAGCTCCAACGCCACAGTTGTTGAGTGATGTGGTACGGCTGGAAGGCCTTTTCAGCTGTCTGTGACTGGACTGCCGGAGAGGGTCCAGAAGGTTTTCCTGTCAGCTTTTGTGTTTTGGTTGTACAGATGATCATCTTCCACATTTAGAAGAGCTTAGTGCTACACACACTGTACTGTAGTGGAAACATCGTGAGTCCTTCCTAATGCTTTATCGCAATGAACATAGCCAGGCTGTAAGGGGCAGCCGAAACAGTATTTCATAAATTATCACAATATACTGTATACAATCACAAAATAGGTTACACTCTCCCCTCTTGTGGCTGTGTGGTGCTACACATGCTGTCAATGACCACCTGTTTAGGACAAATGCTATACTCTTGTTATTGGCTCATAAAAAACAAACAATGATAACATTTAAATGTTTATGCACCTGATTCTATTGTCTCTTTCTCTTTCCCACTGGTTTAAAGTGCTGTGATGATGATATATGGACCTCCTGTGTACCATTACTGTTCATTAGTGACATTGGTGAATAGTCTTATTTTACAGACGTACATCTTAGCACATCTTACCCTGTAGGTGCAACACAGCTCCCACTAGCCCCATTATTCTGCATCATCTACAGAACATCCACCCCCTTGGTCAGATTCACTATAACCTTGACTTCCAATGCAGTGAAAAATGCATCTACCTCAGCACCAAATACCTCCTCAACCAATCTCTTACCTAGACGGATACAGATTGAATAATTTCTCTCAGCAATCACTGGGATCTAACAAAGCATTCTTAAGTTCAACAGTGATACAACTGAACTAGGCATAAACTTCACCCCTACCGAAGCTGGTTACCACACCCTCACCATTGGTGCAACACCTGTCTATGGAAATGGATAGATTTCTACAAAGAACTATTTTAATTTGAAGAAACCTTTTAGAAGACAAGGGTTCTTTGTTAGGCAGAGAGCTAGGTAAAACCTTGTATTCAAAGAACCATTTAGATGATTGTTTGGAAGACAAGAAATATTCTTCGGAAGACAAGTATGGTTCTACATAGAACCCTTGTAAATATGAGTAAACCTTTTGAGTTTATCATCCATGCTAAGCCTTAGTGTTCATGTCAGGGTCTAAATGTTTCAAATATGTGAGAAATGTTCTACATTTTTCTTTTCCTAGAGGGAAATCTTTTTTACATATACATACAACCCTGGTCCAAAAACGTTGGGACGCTGCATAAAATGTAAATAAAGACAGAATGCAATGATGTCCAAATCATTTATCACTATATCTAATTGAAAATTGTACAAAGGCAAAATATCAAATGTTGAAACCGAGAAATGTTATGGTATCTTAAAAAACATATACCTACTTTGAATTTGATGTCAGCAGCTATTTTCTATTGAATATAGGGTTTAAATGATTTATTTTTTTCTTCACATTTTACACAGCATCCCAACGTTTTTGGAAATTGGATAGTAGTATTACCTTAATTTTTAATACAGCGCTGCCATTTTAGGCATACGTTTTTTGTAGTATGTTCTGTGAGGGGTGGGACTACCTCTTCCAAATGAAACATACATTTATTGAGTTAAGTGTTCCAATGTTTTATTTCATTTTTTTGATTGGTATAAAGATTTGTTCTCCTTCAATCTGATCTATTAAACATCTAGAATTTATGAGGCAAAACCCGTATGATACTAAAAACTGCTGATAGTTAACAATTCAATAAAAATGTCAAACATTTTTTAATAAAACCAGATTGACCCAATAAGTGTTAACCATGCTGTCAATTTGACTTCAAATTCAAACATTTTGTACTTACATCAGAAAAAGCCAGAAACACATTAATCTATGTTTTGAACTTCTCTCATTACAAAGGGTTTAAGACAAATGTTCAGTGTTCAGCAGAACCTGTGGGAATTAAACACCAGACGTTTGTGTAAGAAACCTGTAATATTAACCGTCAGACAAAGCTGAAGTTCCAAGGGGAACACAAAGAGCTTAAATTGGCAGGGCTAATGTACAGTAACTTTTAGACACATTTGAATTAATTTCTGTCACATTCATCCTTTGAACAGCCATCACAGCAGGGAGACCTGCCCAGCAGCTGGGCACCATCAAGTGAGAACTGAACCCCAATCTTCAACTTGAGATTCTGTATTTACCAACAAACCAAACTGGAATACATCAGACTAATGTAACAGCTAGAACATGATTCAAAATCACTTTTGTCCCACTCTTTACATTGGTTGGCATTCAGATTTTATAATAAGTTTCTGATAGTGGACCTGCAGTAGTGCAGTGTAGTCCACGGATCATTCAGACAGATATGTGGGACTTGGGAATGTTCAGCAGGATATAAGGTTTTAGATCATATCGATATGCTATGAAATACGCTAAGTAGAATAATCATGCCTCTCCAACATCAAGAATAAGGAATCATGTCAGCTTGCTAATGGAATTTGCAATGTTTAAGAACATTTTGCAACTGAACCTGGCCTTTCTATGTGCAACAACAGCAAACTTCAACACAGATGTGCTATAAATCAAAGTTAGTTGCACATAAAAGTGAACTCAGAGTGAGGACAGTAGCATTGGATATAGAAGCTTCATGGATTAAGCACAAGAATATATTAAATAACTGATGCGTGTCACTGCATTGTGAATGTTTGATGTAGGGTGTCCTTCAACCAGTGTAAATCTGTAACATATGAGATATACTATGCGGGCATATTAGCAAAAACCTTTGCAGTGACATGAATGTTAAATCTTTGGTCACGTTGCAAGTGTTTGTAAACTAAATGTTGTGGTGAAAGAGCTGGAGGATGGAAAGTTCTATAATTGTGGTGGAAATCACCCCCCTGAGTGCCGTTAGAGTGAAGGAAGATAAAGTAGCAAGGATCTGGGCTGTCAACAGGTGACATTCTGAGGCAGTGAACATCTGAAGTAGAACCAAACAAAATGAAGTAATAGTTGTAGATTCCCATCCAGAAATATTAATTGTGAAGAAAGTAGACATTGCACTTACTGTGCAGGTGATCAATGCAATTGAACAAAGAAATAAAATGTCAAAAGAAATTGGAAATAATAGTAGATTTGGAAAACAGATTTTAGAATCGCCAGGATTTTACAGCCAAAGTGCCACAGGGAATACTGATTGAAGAGGTTCCCACTCCCTGGCTCTTTAGCCTGTGTAGGGATACCACTTAAGGAGTACAACATGTTTTTGTTTAATTTATTTATTTTTGCTTTGGTTTTGAATTTGTAAATGATGATTAAGCTGCACCCAGATTAACTGTTTTGCAAGTGGAAAGGACAAGATTCTAGAGGAGAATGGAGGTGGATGCCCTAACTACAAAAAATATTGGAGATTTCCATCACCAGTACGCATTGTTTCAATGCTTTTAATTGTATTTTGTAGCCTGGGTTCCAGTCTGTTTAACTTAAATCACGATCCTTGTAATGAATGGAATTTGATGAATATAAGCACACATTGTACATGGAATTCTGTAGCACTTCTGCATGTAACAATTTTCATTCTTCCTCACTGAAAACAAGTCTACATGTTGGGACCCACTGCAAAATCATAACTGAGCAAATATCCTTCAGATGGCACACCAGGGGAAATGAAGCAGTGCTGCCATGACAGTAACTTTTTGGGGTTTTAAAATGAACAAATGTATGTTCTTAAATCTACCGTGGGTATGTTTGTTTTGGTTGGTATGTGTACTTTTTGTTATCTTTCCTCAGGACATTTCATCTGCGCACATCCTACTGTTGCCTTCATTTTTAAAAGAACACTCCCTTTGGTTCTGTGTGGAAAAGGGAAATCATTCAATAATGATTCTAGTCTAATCATCAAAGTAACTGATTTTTTTGTTTGTTGGATTTAAATAATGTCAGGAATAATAGCGGCCAGTTACTATGTAATTTGAAACAGTCCAAAATGGGAATATAGTCCAACATTATTTATAGATTAGAAATGGAATATTCTTGCTTACAATTACTTCTTGTTTTTAAACATGTGTTCCACTTCAAAATCACATGGTTTTATATATAAAAAACCAAAATGTAATATGCTACTTCAATTTAAAAAAACTTGATGTTTATGCTTGTATGAATGAATTGAAATATTTCAATAGATTGGATGGACACTTCGCAGGGTTTTTAAAGGGAACTATTTTGAGATAAGTGTTCTAGCAAGTGCCCTACACATGGACAGAACCCCTTAAACGATAGAGGGGTTCTTTGCAGCATTCTACATAGAGGGTTCTATGTACAACCCTGTTTCCTCCCATAAAAGTTGTCACGCTGTCTAAAATTTAAAGAACAGAAAGCAATGATATGCAAATCATGTGAACCCTATATTCAAAATAAAATAGATACAAGACAACATATCAAATGTTGAAACTGAGAAATGTTATTAAAGTACATGCTCACTTTGAATTTGATGCCAGCAACACATTTCAAAAAAAGCAGTGACAGAGGCACCAAAAAATTGGAAATGTGTAATGCTAAAAAACTAAACCTGGTGGAATATTACACAACTAATTAGGTCAATTGGCAACAGGTCAGTAACATGATTGGGTATGAGAAATCATTCCAGAGAGGATGGGCCTGTCAGAAGTAAGGATGGGAAGGGATTCACCACTCTGTGAAGGACTGCACGGGCTAGTAATGCCACAATTCAATAACAACGTATCACAACGTAAAATTGCTTTGTTTAGGGATCTCATTATCTATGGTACACAATATCATTAAAAGACTCAGAGAATCTGGAGTGATCTCTATACGCAAGGGACAAGGGTGAAAACCAATATTGGATGGACGTGATCTTCGGGCCTTCAGGCAGCAATGCATTAAAAACAGATACAATTCTGTGTGGTGGACATCACTGCATGTCCTTAAGAAAACCAATGTCTTTGAACACAGTATGTTGCAGCATCCACAAATGCAAGTTTAAACTCTACCATGCAAAGAAGAAACCATACATAAAAAAGATCCAGAAACGGCAGCGCCTTCTCTGGGCCCAAACTCATTTTAGATGGACTGAGGCGAAGTGGAAAACTGTCCTGTGGTCTGAAAAATCAAAATTTAAGATTATTTTTGGGAATCATGGATGCCGGGTGCTCCGGGCTAAAGAGGAGCGGGACCATCCGGCTTGTTATCAGTGCACAGTGCAAAAGCCAGCATCCGTGATGGTATGGGGGTGCATTAGTGCACATGGCATGGGTGACTTGCACTTCTGTGAAGGCATCACAAATGCTGAACAATATATACAGGTTTTGGAGCAACATATGCTGCCATCCAGACAATGTCTAGTTCAGGGAAGGCCTTGCTTATTTCAGCAGGACAATGCCAAACCACATTCTGCACGTATTACGACAGCATGGCTCTGTAGTAAAAGAGTCCGGGTGTTAAACAGACCACATAAGCGGAGCCGGCCAAGAATTGCGAATGTCACTGACCGTCCAACTACGCTTTGTTAAATAACGTAGTGGTTAGAGATGCGGCCTGCCATGCTGGCGACCTGTGTTTGAGCCTTGCTGCAGACAAAACAAATTACGCATTAAAATTTGTCCAGGATAGACAAAAACTTTGCTGGCTACAACCTTCAGTAGCTATGTTATAGTAAGCCTAAAATAAAACAGTTTACGGTTATATTGCAACTATTTCTGGTGGATTTTTGAAGTACGCATCCGTGCATGCTTTTTGGGGTAATATAGATCGCAACCCCTTGTCCAGTAAAAGAGGAGGGGTTTCCACGATTCTCTCATCTTTTCACTTAACGAAATAGTCAGTTATCTTCACTTATATTGGTAGTTATTGTATCAATGTCATTCACGAATGAAACTAATGTTGTGCCATGAAAAGAAATAGCTTTGCCAGTGTAAAGTTCATCTTCAGTCTCGCTACAAATTGCTCAATTCTTATGACTATTCCAAGTAGTAAGTACATACTAGTAAGCCTATTACTGGCTAATAAAAGCCATACAGTTCATAGATGCTATTTGTGGTGGAAGTAAACTTAATAAGAAACGTTAGTCATTTTAACACAATAATTAATGTTGCCTAGGTAAATATTCAAACTTGGCTTGATGTTAATGCGTGAGAAAATGATCTAACGTCAAGATGCAATTTTCTGATAAGGTAGTACGTCCCAATCAGTCCCAATACTGGCACACTAGTTTACTATATATAAAACAATACGTACTTCACCATCATCCACGAAGTACGTAGGGTAACTTGGGGGAAAATGCCCCCCTTAAGGGAAATTTGTATTTTCTGACTTAAAAAAGCAATGTTTGGTCAGATTTTTATATGAACATATTGATTAGAGTCAGACAAATACATTTGCAAAAAAATTATTGGGCAGAATGTTTCTCTTATTGCAACTTAATCAAATGCCAAACTTTGTAAATGCGGCTTTTTACCCCACTATCGGGGCAAAATGCCCCTCCCAATGGGGTAAAATGCCCCCCGGGTTTTTTTTTTACCCCCAATTAAGATTTATTCCATATTTAGGTCTCAAAATCATTCTATCAATGTAATCTATACCACTGAAAAGAATTCAATATTGATAGCAGTATTTAGGTGAGTTAAGAAAAACAATTTTAACCATATATTGCACATTCCACTATCCAAAAGGCAAAAAGCTATGTATAACATTTATTATAATTTCAAATAACTTTTGATTACTATTTTTAAATATGTTCGGTTAATCGTGCAAAAGAAATTAAAAACATGAAATCAATAACATTGAGCATAAATTGGAATTCAATATCAGTGCCAATTGATAGGACTATTATATTAGATGTTAATATATGCTCAGGAAATTAGCTATTGAACTAAAAGCTACTTATATTAGGCTATATATTGAACTTTTGTTATATTTCAGCAAATTATTTGTTATAATTTTGTTATATTTTACCTATATATTGTCAGGGGTAAAATCCCCCAGGGGCATTTTGCCCCATAAGAGAGAGGGCGTTTAGCCCCAAACATGATTACCACAAAAAGCAGGATTGCTATAAAAAAGTAGTATCATTTTTTTCTCTGAACAAGTGAATTACTTAGCCTAAGGCCTTCCTATTGACATATCAAAAATCTGTTTATAGGTCTAACCTCATCACGTCACATGACAATGTTTTCTAAATGATAAAAAATAAGATCAGCTAATGTCAAAAACATTTTCTTTTAATTACTCGCTCAGTTGAGATGATTCAACAACATTTTCTAGATTGAACAAGAATAGTGGCAACCAAGGAATGTGTGGAAATAAAATTTGCCGTCATTTGGTGGTTTGGTGGGGAATTACAAGGGGGGGCGAGAGCCGGAGCCTGCTGGTTTTCTGTTCTACCTCATCATTAATTGCACCCACCTGGTGTCTTAAGTCTGAATAGGTCCCTGACTAGAGGGTTGCAATGAAAAATTGAGTGGAACTGGCTTCGAGGGCCAGATTTGAATGCTCCTGGCGTAGTGGTTAGCTATTCAACTGTTATTGTATGGACGACCATCTACATACAGTAATCTTTATACAATAGTACACTTTAGTTCCGTTAATAAACGTTCTGTTGCCCACGTTATATCAGTAAATAATGTAATGGCTGGGGTAAAATTTACCCCAGCCATTACATTATTTGGAGACTATACAGAGGTGGACTGACTACCAGTAAGCCCTTTGGTCTTGTGGGATCATCTCTGACCTTTAATGTTATCACCCCGGTTCGATTCCCCTCTGACATTCCAATTTTTGTCTCTCAGAAATATTTAACAACTCAGTACTTTTCAGCCATCGCACAACAATATATATCCACTCTGTAATAACATGAATCTCATATATTTAAGAGAATAATTGTATTACGTGACCTTTTATACTGTTATTGTTTTCTAAAGAAACAAACCAGCCATGGAGTGATTGGTGTCATTGTTTTCGTTATAGGTAGGCTGTATAGCTATTAGCTAGCCATGTCTACAGTTATCTTTGTACACGAGTACACTGCCCAAGTTATTTCAGCAAATAATGTAATGGCTGGGGTAAAATTTACATTTGAAGACAATACAGAGCTGAACTGAATACCAGTAGGCTGTGTGGTCTCGTGGGAATATCCCCGACCTACAAGGTTCCGACCCCTGTTCGATTTCCCTCATCTTTGTGCAAGAGTACACTTTAGTTCCATTGTCCATGTTATTTCAGCAAAAAATTTAATGGCTGACGTAAAAGTTACATTCCCACAGTTTAAATTGCGTAATGGTTAAAGACACAGTCCGCCACATAGCAAACCTCAGATCGAAACCAGCCAGGGACAACAACATTTATCCGTTCTAAGCATGGGGCCGGCTGAACTAGGCTGGCCTAGTTCCTTTTCTGGTTTGAAATGTGTTGCTGGCATCAAATTCAAAATGGGCAAAAACAATAACATTTCTCAGTTTCAACATTTGATATGTTGTCTTTGTACTATTTTCAATTAAATACAGGGATATAATATTTGCACATCATTGCATTCTTTTTTTATTTGCATTTTATGCAGTGTCCAAACTTTTTTGGAAACAGGGTTGTATAACCTTTTACAACTGAGGAGGTTCTTAGTAGGAACGATCATAAAGGGTTCAAGACAGAACCCTTAATTTTAGGTTTGAGTCAGAACCATTTAAAGGTGGTTCTTAGCAGAATCCTCTTAAAATAACTACCTAGAACCAAAAAGGGTTCCCCTGTGTAGAAAAAACAAAGAGCCCTCTATGGCTCCACTTGGCTCTTATTTTTTTTAATAGCTTACCTCTCATACCTTCTACCAACCCAGAGCTCACAGTTCCACCATGGCATCCTTAGGTTCAATCTCCAGCAATTGGGCATTCTCAAGGGTCGCCCCTTCCCTCCAGCCATCCATGACACTTCAGAGTGTTACAGACATGATTATGCTGCATATGCTTAAGATTTTAATAACTTTCTGTTTCTCACATTCTGTTGTGGTTGAGGAATGATGTGACATGAGCACCCAAAAACTACAGCTACAGGAGAATGAACAGTCTTTAATGTAGCACCCGTTCACGAAAACAGATCACTCCTAAAGATAGTAAGTCACGTATGAGTCAGTAATCAAGTTCCATATCATATTATTATTTATTACTATTATAAAAGACAGCCTCCTTTGAGACTGCATGAATTCATGTTTTTATTGAAGCAACATGCACCTCAAAGCCCCCCAAGGAATGTGAGCCAAATTTCACAGATAGTTGCAGAAGCATTTACCCAATGACTGCATTTACATCAGTCATCAGGTGAGTATATATTAGGGTAAAATGAAATTAGTATGTTAAACTACGATGGTAAAGTGGTTGACAGTTTTAGGTCACTGCCAGTTCCGATCTGTAAAAAGATAGAAACAAAAATATAGTAATGTTATACTCTGTACCGCAGTTATGTATCATCAAAGCCACAATAGTTTTATAGTCAGTGAATAGAACATTTAGACTGGATACTCACAATTGCACGTGGGAAGGGCAGGCGTCCATGTCCCATCCAGGCCACATGTGACAGTGCCTGGTCCTTCCATGACAAAGCCCCGATAACAGACAAATGTCAAGGTGTCACCCAACACAAGAGGCTGCGTTATTCCTCCTATCCTTCGAGCATTTGGTACTCTGGTATATGGGCATTTAATGTCTGTGAACAAAGTATTTAGTCTTTAGGTTTTTAAAGGGTATAGGAGACGACTCAGAGCTGTTATCTTGGCACATTTTTGAATACAATAATTATTTCTTGATAACATTTTTTTTCTCAATTTTAATTCAATTAAAGGTTAGATTCAAGATTATTTTAGTTTAAAATCAAACTGATAAACAACAAAAAATGTTGACAGCCTATTGTGTTATATTTTACACACCCTATATTGTTATATTTTAATATATAATAATGTTATATTATTATATGTCATATTTAGCTACAGTGCCATAGATTCTGCAGGGCGCTGTATTTATAGGCAAATTATGATAATTCATTTTCAAGTGTAAGAACAAACATTTCTGCCTGTTTTGGTGGAATTAAGTTTTGGCCAGCCTAATGACATCAGGCAGTAAAAGGTTATAGATTAATAACAACTGTCTCTTTCAAACCTCTCTGCCAATAACAGTTTCAGGTTACATATCCCTCCCATTATGACAATTTAAATTGGTCCCCTCTGTGAGACCATTGCCAGACAAACCTAAATGTATTCCTTGCAAATTGGTTCTACCTAAGGACATACTTGTTTCTTTTGACTATTTAAATTAAACAAAATAACAGTAAGATACCTCAATTTCACATTATTCATATTCAGAAAAAATAGGCTGCAGTGCATTAGACGTTTTTAGGCTCAAATTCTCAACAGCTTAGTGATGTTACAAGTTTGCTTAAGGGAACAAAAATATTGCACATTTTGTGCAACTATGTAAGTTTGACATAAAATATATTTGGAACCTTTGCACTCAGGGGGTGGGGCACTCCATGTTCCATCTTTGGTACAGTAGATCTCACTTGCTCCAATCAGTTTCCCTTTGCGACACCCATAACTAATCGCAGTTCTGTAAATGTGAGGTGGTTCCAAATTGCCATTCATCACTCCATTTATGACCTCAGGAGGATAAACACACTGAACAGCTGAAAGATATCAACACATACATACACAATTCACATTTATGCAATATACATTACATGAATTTTGAAAAGATTATGGTGACAACACTGGAAGTTCAGTGATGTTATAAAACAGGGAAGGCTTCTACATAAGAGCGACAGATAGCTCTCTGGTTTAAGGGACAATATGAGTTTTTCAAATGACCAAGTACAAATGACCAGAAGATATCTGCAGTAATTACCTTAATTGCTTTGTAGACGTTACAAGCAGGATTCTACACAGTGTGCCTTTGAAGTACTGGGCCAGTTACCGAAAAGTAGGTTTGAATCTCAGGGCAAACATGGTGAACTGATGTTGTTGACGTGCCCTTAAGCAAGGTACTTAAACCTAATTGTTACTGTAAGTTGCTCTAAATATAAGCATCTGCCAAATGACTAAACCAATTTTCTAAATTAAATGTTTTGTTGAATTACTGGTGACTTTACAGTCTTTTTGACCAAATGCACCAGATGATGCTGACACCTGTTACAAACTAAAGCAAAGCAAATGACAGCAATGTAACTATAAGCCAGGTATAATACTGTGTGGTGTAGTAGCCTATCTGCAAAAGGAATATGATGGCCTACGTTCACACACGGGAACACGCCCATCCCAGCCATCATTCATGCAATGTCTTACATTCTGTCCAACCAGCTGATACCTGGTAAAATGAAATGTATAAAACAAGGTGATTCAATCTGACAATGCATCCTTCCATTTGTATACTGTAACCGGTAGAATTTCAGAGTAGCCTTGACAGAAATGATACCCTATTATAATAGAACTTACCCTTCATTACAAACCACAGTGGCTGTGTCTCCAAACCCCACACCAGTGTAGATGAAATCACCAAAATCAATCTCTCCAGCAGATCCACATAATTTGCCTTTTGGACAAGAAACATATTAAAAATACTTTTCTGAAGGCCCAGAAATGCATAAACCTTCACTTTCAGTGATACAGTATTACAGACTAAGGTTGTGCTGCCACCTAGCGCCTGAATAAGGAAGGGTAACCTTCTGAACACGCTACTTGTGAGGTAATCTCACTCCCAGACAACTTCTGTCCAAATACCCTGGGAACAAAGTTATGTATGACTCAGTGCTGCTGCATTTTTATTTAATTCTCTCTTTCTCATTTCCACACACACTGTACACATACTTTTCATAAATTCTGAAATATCATTAATATTGATTTGAACGGTTTCTTACGTTCACATCTCAGAGTTAACGGCGTCCAATTCCCCCTGACGCAGGTACTATAGAAAGTGCCTCTCACCCTCATGTATCCAATGCCACAACTGTACCTGACCCGGTCACCAAGCCTAAAGTTTGTCTGTGTTAGATAGCTTTGAGAAAGATGTCTGTTGGGGTAGTACGGTGGCACGCCACATGTGCCTAAAGGAGAGAGATATGGACCATTTTGACAATAGAAATGATATCTGGCATACTAATGCATAATAGTTTGTATTTTATCTTTCAATAATCTAAGAGACAGAGCTGGTGTTATGTTTACCAACGGGCGTGGAACTTGTATCTCTGGAGGGCAGACATTGTGGGAGCTGGGGATGCCAATGGCCGTCGGGCCCACAAGTGATTTGTTTGTGTCCAGTCAGGAGGAAACCCTCAGAGCAGAAAATGGTCACAGAGTTTGTGACCCTGTACACTGAGACAGCCTTCCTCAGCTTCACACTGTTAGCCACTGAAGGAGCATGGCAGGTCACTTCTGCTGGAGTCAGTCTTTGAGGCAGTCTTCCCTCTGGATTTACAACAGACATGCATGTCAATCCTTTTCAAATCACAGCAAAACATGACCTTTGCTAGACTTACTAATTCTATACAATAAATAAAAATGAGAATGGAATCTGAAGACTTAAAACGTGGAAGAAGTTGGTTGGGATTTCAGTTAAGGAGTCAGTTTTTTATTTTCATGAGAAAGATGTACAAGCCAATACAAAGCATACAGTAGGAGAATAGGCTAGTATATTACATAATGAGAAAAAGAGAGAATTTACCTGGCACACACAATGGAATCTCCCCCATCCATCTGCCCAATGGTGAACAGACTATGCGGGCCACACCTTTAAGTATGTGTCCTTTATAGCAGGTTATGATCACCTCAGATCCAGGTCTTATGTGGTTGGTGGATGTCTTGCCATTTCTTACTTTTAATTGAGGGCACTTGATCACTATAAAAGATAATAGGTAAAACAGAGGAGAAGCATTTTACAACAAAGTTACTGTAGGTATGTCTGTATAATGTATATCAATTCTCCTAATTGTGTCAGGATACTTACGTGTGCAATTTGGAAGTGGAGGAGTCCATTTTCCATCAAGCCCACATGTAACAGTTTTTGAACCATTTAAATGATAATTATTAGTGCAGGAAAAAGATAAAGAGTCTTGAGGTCTATAAACTGCTTTAAGGCCACTGATTACTGTGAATGTACTTCTTTTCTGTGTTTTGGGAGGAGTACAAGAGATGTCTACGAGAAAAAAAACAAGGAGAAAGGAGATAATGTTGGCGCTGGTGTGGTAGACAGCCAGACCCTATCATTACAGAGCACTTCATACAAATTACGAATTAATATTATAGTCTAAAAAGACTTTGCCACAGAAATGACATAGTAATGACAGTTGGGATCACGAAGGCCTAGGCACCCCCATAATCAAGGCAACCCTGGAATAATAGAATGTGGACAATCCTAAGAGATGTTGGGCTTTAGGACTGTCAATCTTCATGTAAACCAGGATGAAGTTCACCTCCGACAGAGGGCAGACATTGTGGGAGCTGGGTCTGCCACTGGCCGTCTGGTCCACAAGTGATCTGCTCATCTCCAGTCAGGAGGAAACCCTCAGAACAGACAATAGTCACAGAGTCTCTGACCCTGTACACTGAGACAGCCTCCCTCAGCTTCATGCTGTTAGCCACTGAAGGATAAGGGCAAGTGATTTCTGCTGGGGATATTTGTGGTTCCCTTCCTTCTAGAATGAGAACATTTGAAATGTTATTGCTGTTTCTATGATGATCCTAATTTTGTGATAATGGGAAAATAACAGACAGAATGTCCAAGGCCAACATGGTGTAGTCTCAACAGCATAATCTTGGTGTAATGCTTACATTCTCACGCTGGTCTGGTATTTCATATAGCCGGACCAATTAAATAATGATCAGGAAGTGTTATACGTTATAGTTATAAAGGGTTGAACCGTAGTGCTGCATATTACTGTATGATTTTGATTTGAATGTTGCATACCTTCACATGTGGGAATCTCTCCAGTCCAGACAGAGTCCTTACATGTTCTGTATTCCATCCCATTCAGTGTAAACCTGCGCCAGAATTTGAAAGGATTAAAACATAGCCCAGGCTACAGGAGTATTTAATTACATTCAAGACACTCACCCCTCATTACAAACTGCATAGGCCTTGTCCCCAAACAAAGACCCTGTATAATTAAAGTATCCATTGAATAACTCCCCAGCAGATCCACACGTTTTCTCTAAGAGAGAAGACACATTAGGGAACAGCAGAGCAGCCAAGGAAAGCAGAGTGTTTGTGCCAAAAAAAAAACACTTAAATGGGAAGAATGCAACCCAGTAAAACTGAATCAAATTTAAAGGTCAGTGATGAGATGAATAAGAGTTCATATGTAAGAAATAAGGCATAGAGGTGCGTGGTATACAACCAATATATCACGGCTAAGAGCTATTCTTAGGTACAATGCATCCTTTTTTAATGTTAGCTACACAAAACATAGTCATTCTCTCCTGTAAATTAATAATTGTTGTATTCTCAACTCTACAACACTGAAGAGTACAATTTAAAGTTTTCTGTTACTCAACCAGTTAGCGCATTATTACACAGAATAATAAACTGAGATTCCAAATTGGATGATCATAAAATATTGACTCAGCAACAATGTTGCTTAAACTAACAGCATAGGTTTTTATTGTATATTGGGGGGGTCTGGGTCAATTTATCCCAGGATTTTCACTCTTTCCAGGGGGGTCACATTGACCTGTCTGTAATATTGGGGGGTCATGACCCCCCCATCCACCCTAATTCCACACCCCTGACACAAATTCTGTATTAATTATCTGTAAAGATACTGAAGTCATGTTTTTCATTAGCTTTTTAATTACATAAGGGAAAAGTAAAAAAGGAATAGGCTAAAGAACAAAAGTCAATTCCTGTGTTCCATGAAGTCGAAATATATATATATAATATTAAATATTTCATGAAACGAATTTATGGAATAAGATTTTCAGCGACAATTTTTAAAAGGCACAAACCACAACATAAACACCCACTTACTAATATTGTCTTTAATATTGACCCTTTACTAAATTATTGTCTGTTTAGACTGCTATAAAACTTTAGTAGTTATAAATCAGGACTAATAGGATGAACGACCAGGTCGCATCTGTAACAAAAACAAAAAATTTATTCATTAATAAAACAGGTAAATATAAAATACATTTCTACTAATACATGTTTGCTTATGTTGCTGTTATAAGGTGGTATATAGGATAACAGCTCCGTTGCATTACCTTGAAAAAATGAACTCCGCGAATCGTTCATTATTTCCAAGGTTATGTAGGCCTACTGGGTGAACGTAGATGTTTTTCCCTTACGCTACATTGTTCATATGCAACCACAACAGGTCCCAATCAACACAATGTAATCCCGTAAGATCAAATTCAGACAGAGACAGTTATTATTAACCATAATGATTTAATGGTTTAAAACGTATTGAGACACATGGTTGTGCATAATAATGTTCTTGTTCAGATACAGAATATTGCTTACTTTCACACTTCAGGTTTAACTGTGTCCATTTCCCATCGTCACACTTGATGGAGCGAAAGCCTCTGGACTCTGTGTAGCCCTCTGCGCATCTATAAATGACTTTTTCTCCATCGCTGAATTTGTTTAGTGGAATGTATTTATCCGCGACTTTAGTGTGTGGATAGGACGGCGGCACACCACATGATGAAGCTTCAGCTATTCACAAACCAATAATTAACACCAACAGTGTCAATTTAAATCACAGCGTTCAACTGATAGCCTACACATTATTGTCAGTGTTTAAAGTAAACTATGAACTGTTCTGTTTACGAATAAAATAAAATCTTACCTGAGACGTGTATGCCAACAGATATAAAGAACACAATATTATATCCCAGATTCATAATTTCATCCGCGTTTTACGTGAAATCGTACTTGTAAAAAACACTATCTGTGAATAGTTCTTTTTATAGCTGGAGGGAGGTGGCTATAGAAGCCTAACCTACGTAACCTTATTTACGTCAACTACTCTTGGATCATGGGCTCTTCGTGTTGTGGAATATAGGCAGACAAGAAAATAGCTTCATCTGCTGTTCAGATTCCACTGCCACGTCAAAATGGGGAAAAAACAATTCTGTTGCTTGTCATAGTTTCATTTACGTTGTAGGCTAAATCAAGGAATTAACATGGTAGTTGGGGTTATGGTTAAATTTAAAATAAAATGTAAGCAGACATTTGAGAAAGGCGGAGTTTTTATATTTTGGCGGTAACTACAGTACGTTTGATTTCACTTCGGTCACTCGATCGTCATCCTTCACAGTCGTGCTACATATGACCATATCACGGTATGACAGAACATTTTTTACTGGTCAAAATGCATTGGTAACTGGTTCATAAGAGCAATAAGGCATCTCATGGGGGTTTGTGACTTATGGCCAACACTCTGCCGTGCACAATGTACCACACTCCCTTGTGCCTCATTGCTTTCTTATTAACCGGGTGGTTTGAATCCTGAATAGCTGATAGCCGTTGTTATGAGAGCGTATACTGCTTTGTGTCTGTGATAAAATCATTTGTAGATGTAGCTCAGTAAAGGAGAGTAACGAAGAATATCTACAATTTGTATTAGTTCATAAATAACTTAAATTGTTGGCAGGGGCGGCCAAAGAAAATTTTCAGTGGAGGGGCACAGCGGGGAGCAGCAGTAAAACAGGTTAGAGTTGCAGCATTTTTTGTCTTACGTAGGGCAGCTAACCTCTTGGGCTAGCCCTGCGCACTATCATGATGAAACTGTGTGAAATTATATCCAATGTTGGACAGAAAACGGAATATTGTCGCCTTGTGTGTAATAACATAGCAAACAACATAGGCTAACAAAAATAAGTGTTATACTAGCCTATTTCATTACATGCATAATATTATACTCACAAAGATATGACAAAGCTGAATACCTATATTTTTTGGGCATTTCTCCTCTTTCCTGTTTTTCCTAAACTGGGCGCCTGATGGCTTAGACCTTTTCTTATCTATTTGTGTTGATTTGGCACTCAAGCATCAATATGCTACCCATCCCCAGCACTGTCAACCAAGAGTCAAGACTAAACCAATTCCCCTTGGTGCTGTGCAGACAGGTTTTATATTATTCTTAATTTCACACCAACCAGAAAAAAATGCAACAATGTCTGTTAATTTTTTTGAGCAGTGTAAAGTTTAAGGGAAAACAATCATCACAGTATAACACCAAGTCATTTAAACTTCAGGGATATCAATCTGTCCAGTTAGGAAGCATAAGCGATTGTGAGTCAATGTCACCTGTTTTGGTGCAAATGAAAGTGACAACAGGTGCACGGGAGAGGCAACAGCAAGACAACCCCCCAAAAGGGAATGGTTTTGCAAGTGGTGGCCACAGACCATTGCTCTCCTTATCCTTCCTGACTGATTTGCTAGTGTCCCTGTCACTACAGGTAGCATGAGGCGGTACCTGCAGCCCATTCAGGTTGTATAGGTAGTCCAGCTCCTCCAGGATGGCACATCCATATGTGCCGTCGCAAGAAGGCTTGCTGTGTCTTCCAATACAGTCTCAAGAGAGCTACTGGTGTGCATGTTTCTGACCAAACTGTCAGAAACAGACTCCATGAGGGTGGCATGAGGGCCCGGCATCCTCTAGTGGGACCTGTACTCACAGCCCAGCACCATGTAGCTTGATTGGCATTTTCACAGATGAGAGCAGGTTCACACTGAGCATGTGACAAATGTGAAAGAGTCTGGAGACGCTGTGGTGAACGTTATGCTGCCTGCAACATCATACAGCATGACCGGTTTGGTGGTAGGTCAGTGATGGTCTGGCGAGGCATATCCTTGGAGGAGCACACAGACCTCCATGTGCTAGCCAACGGTACCCTGGCTGCTGTTAGGTACCGGGATGCAATCCTCAGACCCTACGCTGATGCAGTGGGCCCTGGGTTCCTCCTGGTGCCAGACAATGCCTGGCCTCATGTGGCCAGAGTGTGTAGGCAGAGATCACCCAGGACACCATCCACCGTCTCATCAGGAGCATGTCCAGACGTTGTCAGAGTGCATACAGGCACGTGGGGGCCATAGACACTACTGAGTCACATTATGAGTAGCCGTGATGAAATTCATCACGACTATATATGGATGCTGCCAGTCATTGGTAATTTGAGGGGAGAAATAAGGGCCATGACATACCCTGTTCTAATGGACGAATATTGGAAAAAGACAGCTCCAGCACTTATATAATTTTGAATAAAGCACTGTCCATAGTTTACAATAAAACAATGTATTTAACAATGCACTTCTTAAATAGAAAAGTGCTTACTGATACAAATTTGAACATTCGAAAATTGTGATTAATCGTGATTAACTACAGATGTTTTGCGATTAATTATTTTAATCGTTTGACAGCACTAAAAAATACAAACATTTGAAAATACAACAAAGCACAGCCAGCGCAATAATCAAAACATTTTACAAGTCTGTAACATGCATTTGCATGTGCACAATGATGCATGTGCATATTGCCCCGATTCACAGTGAGGAAGATGGTGATGGGGGCAAGGAAGAATACAAGGTCTAGTGAAATCTTGGAGTCGTCAAGTCTCAAAATCAAATGTTAGATGCCACTTCCATGTCAACATGCTCTTTAAAAGCATTGTATGAAAGAAGCCCTAATTGAGCCAAGCCCACAAATAGCAGCCCATGAACTCTGCTAACTTTGTTATTGAGACTACAAATGGAATCATGTGTTGTGGTCAGCTGGGACAAAATGTAATTTTTGGAAACAAAAGGGGACTCTATGCAAGGAAAAGTACCTTATACCTACAGTAAAATATGGTGGTGGATCATGGATGATTTGGGGCTGTTTTGCTTCTAGTGGTCTAGGGGCTCTTGTTAATCAATGGCATGATTCTATTTTAGCCCAATCCTAGTTGCAAATCACACAAAATGTATAACTTTGAAAAAATGTATGAAGTTAAACAGAAATGCAATTTCCTTATGCCGAAAAAGTTTATACAATGGTACTTTTAATATCACATAAAATGGCCAAAATTAGAATTAGCTGCACCAAAACAGTTTTTTGAAAATCCTGAAAATGTAACTTGGGAGAGTCCAGGCTTCCATAAATCTTGGACTGGTTTTGTTTCAACCATGTGGGTGGGTGGAAACACAGATCAAGTTCAGAAGTCCTATCCGAGGCCTTCAGAGGAAATGTATTGATGCTCATGAGTCTGGGAGGGATTTCAAAGCCATTTCCAAGCAATTCAAAGTTCATCATTCCACTGTCTGACAGATCATCTACAAATGGAGAAAATTCCAGAACGCTGCCAATCTACATAGGACCCACCAAATTCAGACCAAGAGCTGTCTGAAATACGCTCGTAGAAGTCTCAAACGTGGATCTGGCAGCAGGACTATGATCCAAAACACACAAGCAAAGCTACAGTAGAATGACTAAAGAAGACATGGAGGGAATGGATTGGTCCAGTCTCAGTCCTGATCTCAATTCTATCAAAATGCTGTGGGGGGACTTGAAATGTGCTTTGCATGCAAGAAAGCCCTTGAATATAAAAAGTTTTAACAAGTTACAAGAAAAGGCTAAATGAAATTATTCCAGCCTAAGCGCGCATAACCAGCTATTGAAGTTGGTGTACTTATTTTTTCTGTACTATGAAAATGCAATTCTGTTAATCTTTTATGAATAAACGATTGAAAAGTATAATCATTGTGTCATTTGTTAAATTAGGTGAACTTTATCAGTGAACAGTGTTGAAGTGAAAATTACATATTCATGAATCCAAATGTGTAAAAAAACAAAAAAAAAACTTTCCAGGGGTTGTAACTTATTTCACATTACTGTTTTGTTCAATAAAAAAAACATTTGAAGCTAAACAAAATTCCATGGCAGTTTAGTAGAAATTGCAAATTAAGAGCAATGACTTTAAGAGTTTCCACCTGACTATAGTCACACTTTTGTGATTGTATGCTGAGTTTGATACTGGTGGGTGACACGTTACCTCACTAACTAGTCAAACCAGGGAGGGAGGCTACCTACTGGTCCACAGAGGCAGCACTCGCAGTGAGATCAGAAATGTCTTAACTTCTGCCCATTGAAAACCAGTGAAGCAAGTGATCATGCCACTGCATTGTTAAGATATTGTCAAGTCACCACACCCTGTGTTCTCTCCATTCTTTTGAAAGACAAAATGTGATGGAGGTGACACTGGCAGTACTACCTACCTAGGCTCCACCTAGGAAAAGCCCTATCCACTTGTTTATGGCACCCAGTTTTAACTGTATTAGTAGAGATGAACTATTTGTGTGGACTTGCCATTTGTCTGTTTTAATGTAATGTTCCAATCAAAGGATTGATGTCCATACGAATGGTACAAATTTATTGTCTGGTTCAGAAAGTGTAGTCAGGGACCTTCAGCATACTCAGAAATGAATCATGTTTATGCAAAAACAAGTAGTTTCTTAATATTTTCCCAATTACATATAGAGTAATGCAAGTTTCTATGTGACTCAACATTCCATTACAATGTCTCCACACCTTAAAGTATTGGTTAAGGTAAATGGTGTCTTCTGTTGTGGCATGATGCAGGCTTTGGCAATCTTGTGGAAGATGCCTACAGATACAAAAACAAGGGTGTGAAAAGTAGATGCATGATAATCAGCAGTTTCCAATAACAGAAATTAAGAAAAAATATAGACAAAGAAAACTTGTTTCCTCTGTGACAGACCAGCTTGAAAAAATATTCATGCTTAAAACGTAGACATTTCTTACATTAGTTCTCTTTTAAATAGGTCAAATGTAGTTATTATTTATTTAGTCAAGTACTAATTTATTTCAGCTCTGCATAACACAATATATAAAATAGAATATAACATTTAAAAATAAATAAAGAATACAGTAAAACACATCACAAGCCCCCCAGGAAAAAAACCCCCATTAAATTCCTCCTCACAACCAGGTCCCCAACTAACATGTCAAATTGCCAAGATGTACTACATTCCAGCCATTTGTTGCTTTAAAACTAATTGCAGATTTACCCATCTCAGTGGCAAACTGGGGAACATCAACAGTTAACCAATCTTGATTATGGGGTTTAGCAACCGAGACTTCTAGGTAGCTAAAAGTTTATGTTGTAGGTCTGAGTAAATATTGGACCCAAGTTACTTCCCTGTTGTCCCATAGCCAGTTTCTTCACATCTCACTTGCATACTTCCTATGTCCTTATCTCCTCCTCCAAACCCATTGGATGAGAATGCCAGTGGTCCCTCCCCTCAGACTTTCTCCTCCAATGAGTGGTAAGATGGAAACGAGGAGAGGAATGAAGGAGTGTGAGTTTAAGATCTTCCCAGTGAGTCGTGCTGAAAGCAAATAAACAGGAAATCCTCTCCCACATCTGACCACATTATAACAAACAACCAAGTCAAGTCCAAGTGCCATGAGCAATCATTTGACATCAGAGTAACATTCCAGTCATATATCTAACAGCATTATGCCAGAATATCATTCAGGACCCTGTAATCTTATATGCATGTACATGACCTATTTATATGAGAACATTGTCTTGTGAGAGCCTCAAAAGTGTGCCTTTGGGTACCCTTTCATATCCAGAGAACCAGGGCAGTATTTGTGACCAGGCCAAGGAGGGAGTGTGCTGGCAAGTACGACTGACTCCATGAGATAAGGAGCCATGTTTGTAGGTGGGGTGTTGAGTATCATGCCCATATTGTCAAAGCCACTGCTTTTGTTTGCAAAACAATTTAAGTTTGGAATATCAAGGCCTGCTTACACATAATTCTCAGAGAAGAGCAACAGATTACAACTTTTATGAAACTAGAAGTTATTTTTTGTAAATATAAATTTTCAGGCATTTTTATGCATTACTGTACAGGAAAGTGTGGAAAGACATTTTGCTGAAAGAGCAGTGGGATGGATTCAAAGCACTGAAGGAACAGGCTTGGATCACTAAATCATCATAGACCATGGAAGTTTGCATTCAAACTAAAACATAGGATTTCAATGTATTATCATCTTAACTGTATGGAAATTGTCTTTGCTAGGGATGTGTCTAAATATATGTATGTACTCCATTAATGTATTGTTATTTTCAGTGTATTTAGTTTGCTGATGTAATTTTAGATGTATTCTGTCTTACTACAGTACCGGTTTGTTGATGATTTTTCTTATGTCATTTTTTGTGGTCCTCAGGAAGAGAAGCTGCTGTTTCTGGCAGTAGCTATATAAGACTCCTAACAAAATCCTAAAAGTAATGTGTAAACACAGTCGCAAAGAGGCACTTGAGAGCAGCACTGAATTTACTCTTTCATTATCAGCAAACTTTATCTATGAAAGTACCTATCTTTCTTTATGATGTGATTTTACAAAATTGAAAAATCATAAATATTATAGAAGAAATATTTAACAATATTCAAAGCATATAGCATTACATAACTACAGTACTACTACAGTAGTTCTATAAAAAAATATTGTTGGCATTTTATATGAAGTGAAATGGATGCATCTATAATGCAAAGAATTTGGTACTTCATAACACGGAGAGTGAAATGGTATCTTTATACAGACAGAAATAAACAGTTGTTTTTCTATCCTTCCGGAGACCAAAAAACAACCCTAAATCTTAGATCCTAAAATGTAATGCTAATCTCAATACCATAACCACTAATTCCTAAGCCTAACCCCTATTCTAATACTAAACCCAATAGTACATTTTACCTTAAACCTAAAAACTAAGGAGAAAATAGACGATTTCCTTTTTGGGACAAGCAAAAAAAAAACAACCTTGTAGCGATTACATTCTTAGGTTTTACTATCTCTGTGGGGATTTGTAAGGGGGGGAATATTCCAGGAAACTGTAGCAATTTACCAGTAATCTACCATCTTTTTGGGAACTTGAAGTTTTACATTAGTTTAACTGTGAAACACCAATTTAGTGAATATTTTCACTTCAAACATACGGTTAATCTATGAGGCAATAATAGAACAATAGGGACAGAGAAATACAGATGGACACAGTAATTGCTGTTATACTGCAATATTTTTTGTAAGGACATCAGTAATAAGATGAAGGGTGACGAAATGTGTAACCCATTGAAGGGATAGTTTGACCTTGATTAATAGAAGTGTTTTGGAATAGGTTTCTGTTTGCATTGCAGCTTTTGTTGCTCGAGACGCATGTTTTCAATTCATGAATTTAGACAATGCTAATAATGCTAATTCCAGCTGAATAATGGCTTGTGGTGAAAAATTACACCGGGGGCCTTCAAGGACAACTAAGCGGTATGCGAAATTTCAACCAAATATTAATCTAGGTCGAACTATCCCTTTACTATATTAATACAAATGTTTTACTTTATTCAAATATATATACCCAACGTTACCATGGTTGCCATTTATTTTGTCAAGGACCAAAATTACAGAGGATTCCAATATAATTGGTAAATTACTGGTAGCTTTGCAACACTAGACAGTAACATTTGACTAATTAACAACATGAATCCCTGAGCTGAACTGTAAAATCCGTTATGGTGGTCTTTCAGCATTAGTCTACCTTAAGGAATCACAAGGCTGGTAATGCTCAAAAAAGATATTCTACTAGGTAAAGTATACTGTATGTTATTCAGAAGAGACATTTAAAAATATATATATTTGTAATAATAATTAAATATTTGCACTAATATATATATTAGGGATGCAATGGTACACGGTATGTTATCTAACTGTTTGGTACACCCCCTATGGTTCAATACGCACACGTGAACCGCGGAGTTACGATATGCCGGTCGTTTTCATATAATTTCCAAAACATGCTTATTGTGCTGCAGACTACACGCACGTTGTAGATTCAGATCCACAGAACCAGACGTGCAGCTTTTGAACTCCTGAGGGCTGACAAACTTTACTCCACAGCAATGTCTCAAAATGTGGCAATCGCAGTGACCGCAACCCCCTCCTCAAACAACCAATGGACGATTTGCAATGACATCTCAGTAGGAAACCTCCCTAAAGGCGCCCCATGAAGAGAGGGGAAACAAAAAACAAGATTATCTCAGCTCCAACGTGCCAATGGCGAGCGCTAGCGAGACAGAGAGAGGCAAATTTGAAGAAGCAGCGCCGTCTTTCAAATCCGCTGTGTGGGAATATTTTGGATTCAGCGTTCAATACGATGACAAGGGTAAGAAGACTAAACAAAGGACAGTCTGCAAGCACTGCTTTGCCACTGTCGGCTACTCGAGTGGAAACACTTCTAACATGGTGACATTCATACCGCTACCCACAAACCACGATACATACCGAACCGTGGGCCCACGTACCATAACAGAGCAGGGCACCAAACCCTTAATCTGTTAATCGTTAATTAACGAAGTTCACATTTTTGTTAACGATTTAACGTTTAAGTTAAATGAAAGTTTCGCTATTTTTGAAACTGGTGCCTTTTTGCCAGACTGTGTAAGCGGAGTCGACCAAGAAGAGCGAATGTCTCTTACTGACTGACAAAGCTAAGTCAGTGAGTACCCCTTGTTAAGTAGCGTAGTGGTTAGAGACGCAAACCCGCAAACAATAGGTCCCGTGTTCGAATCTCGTCACAATCAACAAATTATAACTACATTATACATTAGGATTCGTCTGGATAGACAAACACTTTGCTGGATACTTCTGGTGGATTTTCGAAGTATGCATCCATGCATGCTTTTTGGGTGAGGATAGACAAAAACTTTGCTGGCTACAACCTTCAATAGATACGTTAACCTAAGCCTAAACTAAAACTGTTTACGGTTCAATTGCAATTATTTCTGGTGGATTTTCGAAGTACGCATCCATGCATGCTATTTACGGTAATATAGGCTAGATCAAAATCCCTTGGGCAGTAAAAGAGTAGGGGGTTTGCACGATTCTCTCGTCATTTCACTTGACGAAAAAGTCATATACAATAACTATCATATAGTCACCTATATTGATAGTTATTGTATCAATGTCATTCACGAATGAAAGAAAAACTAACGTTTTTGTGCCATGAAATGAAATGGCTTTGGCAGTGTATAGGTCATCTTCAGTCTTGCTAGCAATTGCTAAATTCTTATGACTATTCCAAGTATTAAGTAGATACTAGTAAGCCTATTACTGGCTAATAAGCTGTTAAAACAGCCAGTGGCAAGAGCTATACATTTTATAGATGCTGTGATGTGGTGGAGGTAAACTTAACTTAATAAAAAAACATCAGTTTAACACAATGCTTAATGTTATCTAGCGAAATATTTAAACTTGGCGTGATGTTAATGCGTGACAAAATTATTTAATATCGAGATGCTATACTGACAAAGGGCAAACATATAGCACCGTGACGTAGTGGTTGAGGACACTGCCTTTCACATGGAAGACCTGGATTCGAGTCCAGTGAGGGCAACAACATTTATCACTTAATCGCGGGCCGGCAGCCCGGCTTTCCTGGTTCCTTTTTTGATTATCTAGCATAATCCTGGACTCTGGAGACATTTTTTTTCCAAATTATTACAGTTTTGAGTTTGTTCGATTTTTTTAAAGGAAGCCTCTGGGCTACAATGGAAGTGAACAGGGCAACCGATATAGCGTTCGAATATACAGGTGCTGGTCATAAAATTAGAATATCATCAAAAAGTTGATTTATTTCAGTAATTCCATTCAAAAAGTGAAACTTGTATAATGTATACATTCATTTCACACAGACTGATATATTTCAAGTGTTTATTTCTTTTAATTTTGATGATTATAACTGACAACTAATGAAAACCCCAAATTCAGTATCTCAGAAAATTAGAATATTACTTAAGACCAATACAAAAAAAGGATTTTTAGAAATGTTGGCCAACTCAAAAGTATGAACATGAAAAGTATGAGCATGTACAGCACTCAATACTTAGTTGGGGCTCCTTTTGCCTGAAGTACTGCAGCAATGCGGCGTGGCATGGAGTCGATCAGTCTGTGGCACTGCTCAGGTGTTATGAGAGCCCAGGTTGCTCTGATAGTGGCCTTCAGCTCTTCTGCATTGTTGGGTCTGGCGTATCGCACCTTCCTCTTCACAATGCCCCATAGATTTTCTATAGGGTTAAGGTCAGGCGAGTTTGCCGGCCAATTAAGAACAGGGATACCACAGTCCTTAAACCAGTTACTGGTAGCTTTGGCACTGTGTGCAGGTGCCAAGTCCTGTTGGAAAATGAAGTCTGCATTTCCATAAAGTTGGTCAGCAGCAGGAAGCATGAAGTGCTCTAAAACTTCCTGGTAGACGGCTGCGTTGACCTTGGACCTCAGAAAACACAGTGGACCAACACCAGCAGATGACATGGCACCCCAAACCATCACTGACTGTGGAAACTTCACACTGGACTTCAAGCAAA
>JACXGI010000659.1:0-84406 GCA_016801175.1 Esox masquinongy
AAACAAACATCAAGTCCCCCAAAAGCACATGGGAAATTGTGTTATGGTCTGATGAAACCAAGGTTGAACTTTTTGCCCATAATTCCAAAAGGTATGTTTGGCACAAAAACAACGCTGCACATCACCCAAAGAACACCATACTCACAGTGAAGCATGGTGGTGGCAGCATCATGCTTTGGGGCTGTTTTTCTTCAGCTGGGCCTTAGTCAGGGTGGAGGGAATTATGAACAGTTCCAAATACCAGGCAATTTTGGCACAAAACCTTCAGGCGTCCGTTAGAAAGCTGAAGATGAAGTTCACCTTTCAGCACGACAACAACCCAAAGCACACATCCAAATCCACAAAAGCATGGCTTCACCAGAAGAAGATTAATGTTTTGGAATGGCCCAGCCAGAGCACAGACCTGAATCCAATTGAACATCTAAGGGGTGATCTGAAGAGGGCTGTACACAGGAGATGTCCTCGCAATCTGACAGATTTGGAGCGTTTTTCCAAAGAAGAGTGGGCAAATATTGCCACGTCAAGATGTGCCATGTTAATAGACTCCTACCCAAAAAGACTGAGTGCTGTAATAAAATCAAAAGGTGCTTCAACAAAGTATTAGTTTAAGGTTGTGCACACTTATGCAACCAGGTTATTGTGAACACTTCCAAAACACTGTCCAGTTTACTCTTGCTAAGCAACTGATGTTTCTTGTGTTTTTGTCTCGTCAAACAATATTGTGTTTTCTGGATCTTGTCATTTTTGTTGTGTGGAAACTAGCATTAGCGGACGGTTTAAAGACAGCTAATAGGTATCCTCATCAACAAAAATAATTAAAAGAGAAGCTCAAAATTATCACTAAGTTCTCTTTTGTCTATTTCATCCATGAATGTTTCAATGTCTTCAAAGTTATTAAACAAAAACATGAATGGGGAGAGAGCTTCTTGTTCTTTCTCTAGAGTTATGGCCTCTCTGAGCATCTGCACAGCACCCTGTATTTCCTCATCATTCAGGGGTGAGGACTTGTACCCATTCTCAGAAGAGGCCCATGTTGGCATTTGTCCAGGCAAAAGCATCCCTCAGGTCAACAACGCATCTTTGGCAACTGAAATGAAAGTTCATAACAATCACATAGAAGTAGAGGTGTACAAAGTAAAAGTACTCAACTGGGTTCCGCTGTATTCACCACTTTAGGGAAGTATCTAATTAAGATCTAAGTAACCAGGTAAAGGGAGTTCAAAACTAACCAGTGATCAATAAAATAAAAAGGAAGAGTGTAAATGATCAATTAAGGTAATTAAGTTATGAACTCTGTTTAGGTAAATTTAGCTCATCCTAGCAACTTCTCAAAACTGGTGAACACAGCCAAATACTTCTAATTTTTACTTTTTACACCACTGCATAGAAGATGGCCATGACAAATTATTATTTTGTTTTCATTTCTAAATAATGACAACATAGTGTATATGAAGCTAAAAAAACAAATGGATCTTGCCTGCTTGCATATAGTGACAGGTGCATCATGCATCTTAACTAGTTATAACGTACCCAAATTGACTAGAGCTGGCTAACAAGTAGCCTACCTCGTCGCGTAGCTAGCTATCTTTAAACGTAGCTACAAGGGTTGTCGTGTTTTCTGTGTTCTGTCACTGGCAAGCTATTCGAATCTCAGATTGAAAGAATTTTGTGGATAAGCGATCTTAGTGAACACGTTAACTATCCCTAAATATATAGCTAGAGGTTGTCATATGGAAGCACTTACCGAAATCTTCGTCATTGACCTTGTAATTCTATCTTCATAAAAGCATGCACTTAATCAAAAACACCACACCAATGGAAACCGTCAATGGGCGTAACTTAATATTAAGAAACCCCCATAATAAGTTAGGCCCCCTACTTGCGGTCTGCAGATGTACCCTCCTCCAACGTCTTCGGCTGGGGTACTGCAACACCACTTGGACAAACCACATAGAATTGCAGTACAAATTGTAGTAATAATGGCAATTTATTGAGTTTAGTTATGATTATGATTACGTTTGCTAATTATTATTTTTGACGGGGGGGCGTGGTTGCCTGTCATGGCATAGCAAATTTTTATTTTATTAATATTTTTTATAAATATATTGGGGGGGGGAGAGACATTTTGAGCATATTTGAACATGGGGGGGGGGCTTGTTGACCAAGGCCGTATATTATAATTACCTTGTTGACCAAGGCCGTTTATTATAATTACGCCCTTGGTCAACAGACTACAAGCCTACACGTCTTCTCCTGGAGCACGTGGACATGCTAATTTTTCTACACAAGAATAAATTATCATAATAATATGGACATTGCCTAATGATTCTTTACATTTTTGTTAAGGTCTTGCATCTATGGATGCGCTAGCCAGATTTTGTTTGGTTTTTGTTCATTAACTGTATATCATTTATTCCTATTAAGCGTCCTTCCAAGGATATTTTTCTATTCACTGGAACTGGAACACATTGGTAGGTTTGTCTGATGTAATCCGGACTGTAACGTAACGTCTATATATTATAGCGTCTGGCGGGCAGTGTCTCGAACCCCCGACTTTCGGCTCCCCAGGCGGGCGCACTACCCACTGCTCAAAATAGGGATATCCTATTTGGAGAGGCGAGTAGTGGCCATACCAAGGTTGCTACAATATTATGTGTAGTTTCGTTTGGAAAGTATAGTTTAAAGGGACTGTATATAAAAAAATAGGTGGCTAGATGGTGTTATACATTTTGTATTGTTGTTATGGCCAGAAAACATTGACACAAAGACGTTAGCTAATGTAAGGCAATTCATACATATCTCCGCTAATTCATGGGAGACAATGCGCGATTTTTGACGATGTTTATAGTTCATTTGCAATTGCAATTAATGGAAAAGCTTGAAACAATTATTTGAAATATATCACTTGTTATAAAATACTAATGACATGACAGGCCTATGCATTTGGTTATTTCCTGCTGTCATGGCATTTCTGAATCTGAATGTCTCCCGAGTAAAAGTACATTTAGACTAATTGTTTATACTAAAACGTTATGAGGCTGTTAACCACATTTTTTAAATAAAACGTTGAATTTATTGCATAACATATTACAATTTACATTCATTTTTTTCATATAGTACCTCTCTTTGTCACGAGTGGGTGGGTTTGACGACAAACGCTGAGGAATTATCAATAGTGAAAATATTTGTCATGCCCATCCTTATAACAACAGGATTTTTTCCCAAATGGGAATCAGACCCACCAACATGGTGAACCATTAATGTAGATTCCTCTCAGCTATTTAAACCAGAAAGATTTTTGAAAATATCTCTTACCAAACTCGAGCAAGTTCAACCGGAGTAACCATGACGTGGATTTTTTTCCTTTTTTTCAAAAACAGCTAGCTCCAATGGAAAGTACTTTCTGAACCAGATACACAAACATGCATTTACTTTAATGTACTTATATGAAAATATCTCTTACCAAACTCGAGATACTGCAACCGCAGTAACCATAGCGATGCGTTTTATAGCAATACTTCCCAAAAGTGGTCCAAGGAAGGAAAAGTGGTGAACCGGTGACAGGGTCATGGGCCGCTAAGGCTCATTGATGCCCGTGGGGAGCGAAGGCTGGCCCGTGTGGTCCAATCCAACAGATGAGCTACTATAGCTAAGATTGCTGAAAAAGTTAATGCTGGTACTGATAGAACGGTGTTTGTTGCGCATGGGGCTGCGTAGACTGCAGACCAGTCAGGGTGCCCATGCTGACCCCTGTCCACTGCCGATGGCACCTACAATGCACACGTGAGCATGATTTGCTTTGTCTTTGGTATGACAAAGCAAAAATGTTTCAGGAATGGTTTGAGGAACACAACAGCAAGTTCAAGGTGTTGACTTGGCCTCCAAATTCCCCAGATCTCAGTCCAATCGAGCATCTGTGGGATGTGCTGGACAATCAAATCCAATCCATGGAGGCCCCACCTCGCAACTTACAGGACTTAAAGGATGTGCTGCTAACGTCTTGGTGCCAGATACCACAGCACACCTTCAGTGGTCTAGTGGAGTCCATGCCTCGACGGGTCAGGGCGGTTTTGGCGGCAAAAGGGGGACCTACACAATATTAGGCAGGTGGTTGATCGGTATATATTCCCAAAGCATAAATAAAATAACAGTAGACAGACCAGTGGCAAATCAGGCCATACTAATGATAATGATATGAAACCATTTTTATAATTAACAACAGTTGCTGTAGCAACAATAGTGATTAATGCGAATAGTACTTTATTGTGATATTAAAATAGTAGGATGTTTGTGATTAAATGACTGAAAAGCCATTCTATCTCTAGTCCCTCCATCAGTGTCTCTGCTCCAGAAGACTCCCTCCTCTCCAGTGACCTGCCATGCTACAGGTTTCTACCCCAGTGGAGTCATGGTGACCTGGAAGAAAGATGGACAAGAACAGCATGAAGATGTGGAGGTTGGAGATACTCTTCAGAATGATGACGGAACATTCCAGAAATGTGTCCACCTGAATGTGAAACCTGAGGAGTGGAAGAACAACAAGTACCAATGTGTGGTTCAGGTCTCTGGTATCAGGGAGAACTTCATCAAGGATCTGACTGAGTATCCGATCAAGGATGGTGAGGGACCTAGAGTTTTACTGATACAACACACTTTATATTCAGATAATACGCTTACTGAAAGACACAATATTGGGAGTTTCTAAGTATGCCTCCTGCTTTTTTAAATGACCAGCAATGCTGACTGGAGTTTATTAGTGAAATTGAGATGTTCATCACTGTGCGACTCCAACTGTCTAAATTCTCTGTTCTAGGGTTGGTACGTGACCCCACCACCATTGTCCCTATCATTGGAGTGGCCATACTTGTAGCTCTATTCCTGGCCACTGTTAGCTCTGCTGCTGGCTCTGCTGCTCTTGCTTGGATCGTAATTTGGAAGAGGAGACATGGTGAGTGAGGAAAGATAACGTTCTTCATCAGGAAGTATAGGTGCTTTTGGGCAGTTTTTACCGCCGAGTCTGCTTGCCTGGACCAGTTGAGGTCATCTTTGATGAACACATCGAGGAACATGCGCCTGGTTCCTCCACACTTCCACCACGTTACCGAATAACCAACCAAAATAAGGAACCAGCAGGTTTTAAAATCACCTGCCGTGGTCGCATGGAAACACACCAGTGGCCATGGGAGAAGCCGGAGACGCCAGAGGAATACTGGCATCTTCGTGCCTATTTCGTTTACTCCCCTCCAATGTTACCTTATTTTTTTCTCAGAATGTACCAAACTGTTGATTTGGCCTCTCCTAATGTTCCTGCTATCTCTATGATGGGTTTTGTTCATCCTAAGGATGGCCTGTTGCATTGACAGCTCCTTTGACTGCATCTTCTGGGTTCACAGCAACAGCTTCCAAATGTAAATGCTTCACCTGGAATCAACTCCAGACCTTTTACCTGCTTAATTGATGAAGAAATAATGAAGGAATAGCCCACACCTGATGTGAATACCCTCAAATTAAAACTGAGAGACTGCACTTTTAGCCCATATTCACTATTTAACTGTACCTTCAATATATTTTGGTTAACAGACAAAATAACAAAACTTTTGTCAGTGTTGGCCCCCTACCCATTTTTTTTCTTTTTATCACAAATAGGATATGTTTAAGATATGTGTATTGCCTACAGTGGCTAAATGTTTCTTGGTGTAAATTGTGAAATTTCAATGTTAAAATATACTTTTGGAAAACACTGTATATGAAAGTATAAATACTCCTGTACAAACTGGCAGTTCATTTAAAGCTAGCTCTGCTAATTTTTTAATATGTCTTCACAGATCGACACCACTTATCAGAGAAATAGAGGATGCCTACCTTGTACGCTATATACCAGTGTATGGGGACAGGATTGCTACGAGGCGATACTGCCTGGACAAACAAAAACGAGAAGAAGACAACAGCTCAAAGATGTCCCTTCTTGAAAAACTGCGAAAGAGAATGAGGACATCAACAAGCAAGCCATATTGAGGATTCTGAACAGGAAACTTGGACCGTGAGAAAAGCAAGAGCTGATCCTTCTAAAAATGCTTTGAAGACTTCAAGAAAAATTGAGTTGGGGTGGATCCATGAGGGAAAACAAGTGAGAAAGTGTTCTGGTGGGGGCACCAGGGTACTTGACGTAACCAAGGAGCTTTCAGGCTAGCTGATGCCATGGAAGCAAATAGGCCTAAGTCTCACCTGTTAAGTTTAATCTGTTTTTATTTTGGTTTGGGTTTGAGACATTGGGAGATGCTAATGTCTTTAAGTACTACAGATGGGATTGTTATCAGTTTGTCGACTTCGCGCAGTCACTTCAGGACTTTGCAGCTGTTCCGGCGGAATACCCATTCTGATCTGTTGGACATTGTAGTGTTTCTGCAGGATCAGTTGAACAGATAGGGCATGGTTCACGGTTATAAGATGATGCATCTGAAATGCGTCCAGGCTGGCTACATGGTGACTCAAGAGACAACCAGGCAATGTCTGAAAATACTGGATCCCCACGGAGTGCAACTACGGCACCGGAATCGCCTTCGGCAACGTTTGTATCAAAATCCAGGCCCCAAATTTTTATGGCATGTAGATTCATATGATAAACTCAAACCCTATGGGATCTGAATCAGTGGATCAATTGATGGGTTTTCACGAATGGTAATATGGCTACATGCATTCTCAACAAATAACGATCCCAAGGTCATAGCTGGATACTTCATTGATGAGATGTTATCAAGGAATGGGACACCTACTCGAATTCGGTCAGACCTAGGGACCAAGAACTGTTACATGGAGCAAATGCAGATGTTCATGAGACATGATCATACAGACACTTTTTTGAAGAAATGCTATCTGTATGGCTCAAGCAATCATAACCAATAGATAGAGCAGTGCTGGGGATTTTTAAGGAAGCAACACGCACAGTTCTGGATGAACTTATTTTCAAGATTTAAAAGATTCTGACAACTTCTCTGGGGACTTTTTAGATAAAACTCTGATACAATTCACATGTCTTGAAATAATAGAGGTAAGATGTGTAGCTTTAGGTCTACATAATGTAGCCTACAATTTAAGTTGGGATATGTCATTCTATGTTGTCTTGGGCTATATATAGTGCCCTACGCCAGCTCAATTGATAGGCTATGTGTAATACCTTACCAAAAAGGGATTCATTTTGCAGACTGAGAATTTACTGATTTTGTAGCAATTTCTGACAAAAATGGGGAAACTAGGCTATCTGGCATTGGCAGGTAGGCCTAAAGTTAATTGTTTTAATTTAAATATTTGCAATTTGTTCGTTCTTGTGCTAGAAGAGAAAAATAGCCTAATCTGCAAGATGGTTCCTTTTTTACTATAGGCCCCTATCTTACACCCGGCGCAAAGGAGGATGCAAATGTTTCCATCCTGCACCCATGGTTAAATAACAAATGCACTTGTGCCAGCGCCCATGGCACATTGTTGAATAACAATCAGAGACAGATAGTGGTGGAAAAGGTATTCAGACAGTTTACTTAAGTAAAAATAGCCTACTACCACACTACTACCAAACAAGTATGTTTAAGCGGCAAGATTTAGCTACTGAACAAAGGTAAAAGTGGGCTACTTTGCAGAGACATTTTCACTGTTAGTGTACTGTTATAATGCAACGAGGTTAACCATTTGTTACTTTCCCACTCTTTTTCTTTATATTTAGAGAGAACTGCAGGACGTTGTTCACCTTTGGAACACTCACAGAATTTGCCCAAGCAGAAATGCTGTGTCTCCAGGTGTATGTCCAGTGATGATGTATCCCAACAAAAGATACAGGCTTGCAGGGAGGAATGCCTTCAGAGAGGACCATATCCCTGTGATAATACTGTGTTTGACATTTGTTGCCTTGCCATGGCAGAAAACAGTCTTCATCCACCAACCTCTCCAGAAGAAGCTATTGAGCTTTACATGTTCTTACGTGCTTACATACGTGACCAAATTCTTTAACTTGTTCTACTGGATCAAATGACTGATTGTTGTAAGCATCCACCCATAGTCAAAATCACAATATGTAATAAAGAACAGTGCAACAATGTTTTTCCTTTCCTGGGTGATCTACTGTGTTTGAACTGTTTGAAAATATGCCTTCCTAACTGTTGGTGTCTTTTTTTAACAGGTTATTTCCATTGCAGCCAAACAAATGTGGGTCAATGACGAAAAAGGGTTGGCAAGATGAGAAAATTGAAAAACTTTGAAAAAGCTTTTTAAAAGGATCCTTGAGTTTCGTTAAAATGTATATTTTGTGTTATTGTACATTTTATTTCATTTGAAATAGGATTTGCACCATTTGTTTTACAAAGATAGGACCAAATGGACCTAAAATGTCAAGTGGGGTAACCACAAAGGAATGATACATATTTAATATTTCATCCACTACATTGTGAGTGCACTCTTACAAATATAACTCCTATTTCAAAATTTCACCCAAAAATAGATTTTATTAGGATTACTTCTAAATTTAAATTGTGAATGTGTTATTGCAATATCAAGTGGTAGATATGCTGGAAACAACTTTTGTTTTCTAAATAATCATGGCCAAATTGTGTAAAGAGTCTTAAAAATGTGTTTTTACAGTGGAGTAGAGTATTACATTTTATCAAACATTAATTTACCTGCACATGATCATATTTTCAAGAAACATACTGGTTACCCCATTTGACACAAACCAGTTACACCACCTGACGTGATGCTTCTACAGTCAAAAACCTTGTGACACTATCAAGCATTGCAGTCAAAGTAGTTTATTGAACTTGCCGTTTAACTTCATTTCAATGACAAATATTTCATTGAGGTAACAATTTACTGTATTAGTGGTTAAAACTCATTAGATTAAATTAAACAACTAACATCTTAACAAAGTGTGTGTGTATGTGTGAACAGAGTGTTTGTGAGAGAGGTAGAAAGATGGGTAAAAGAGAGAGGGAGAAGCGAGTCTGTTTAGGGTTGTGCATGCCCTTTAACAAATTCATAGTTAACTTATTCTGGTGCATTTATCTGAATTCAATTTGATCAACTTTAAACATTTTTAATATTTAAGTAACATTTTATACTTAAATTAAATAATCCTTGAATGTTTTAGGTGTTTTAAAGCTGCTGTTCATGTACCACATTAGGGGTCACAGTTCAACTGCCTCATTCTATTTTATTAAATTGTTATGAAATTATTGTAACATTGCAAAGGAATTATATACAAATTTTTATTTAAATCTTTTTTTTAAAACACTAAGGCCTTGCACTATAATGATTTAGCCTAGCCTAGCTAAATAAACTATCTTGATAAAGTTGTGGATAAATTACCTCTACTTTAAAAAAATACAAACAATAAACACGTACAAATAGTTCTAAATAGTAACTAAATTCATATAACATCTTGAACCAGTAACTTAAATAGTTGTATTTAAAAAGATTGGGCAAAAATTGAGAGGCTTGTAATAGGAGTCAAATGGTGTAACCAATTTTTGCCATTATCCTCCAATTATTCTCTTAAAATTGATTAAAACCAAACTCTTTGAAATATGGCCTCTACAAAAGTATGTATTGACGTAATTTGTTTGTCTGTTTTTTAAATTTAACATATTTAAATTTAATTTAACCATATAGACACAAAAAATGGGCGTCACGTCATTGACCCACGTATCACAATTGAGTAATGTGGAGTGGCTGTACGGTGTTAAAATATGTTGTCTAAAATGTGTTGGTGATGATTCAAATATCTAGTTTTTGTAAAAATCCCAAAAGAAAGTGACATATTTTCACAGCCAAAATGAATATAACATTTTATTAGGGCAGTCCATCAAAATATTGGACCCATCCAGAACCACAGTATAAAATTCTATACAGATAAATTCTGTATATAACTTTTTTGCTTATATAGTAAAATAGAACAGGCAGTGGGTGAGTTAAATGGGATTATTGTGTGAAAATCACCTATTTTTGAACAATAATTCTGAGTTAAAAATTAACCACCGAATGCACTGCTGTTTACTGCTGTCAACGATGCAATGTGAGGGGCTACCTTGAAACCACCACAACAAAATTCCAACCTCTGGGTAACACTGACCATTAACACATCAATGTTTGAGAGGCTGTGGCAAATCAGACATACTGATAAGAACACAAGTAGACAATTATGAATTAACATGACAGGAATTACATACAGTGCATCTGGAAAGTATTCCCAGTGCTTCACTTTTTCCACATTTTGTTATGTTACACCCTTATTCCGAAATGGATTAAAATTCATTATTTCCTTCAACATACCCCATAATGACGTGCTTTTTTTGTTTTTCCTTTTTAATAAATTTGCTAAGATTTCAAACACACTTCTTTCACATTGTCATTATGCGGTATTGTTTGTAGAATTCTGAGGGAAATAATAAATTTTAATCCATTACGTTACACAATAAGGGTGTAACATAACAAAATGTGGAAAAAGTGAAGCACTGGGAATACTTTCCGGATGCACTGTATACTGTTCCTTTTTAATGGATGAACTAACTCAAGTACCCTAACAGAATGTTTTGTTTTCTGTTATACTGAATGAAATTGCCAAACACTCATGACTAACTTACCTCTGTATTTGTATGTGTCAGGCACATGACTTACTGCAACAGTTTCACATAAAAACACGTCCGAACAATTTGAACAAATAATTCTGCACAGTAGACTACAAGGAAAGAGTTTTTTCTGGAGGTTGTTGCGTACTTGTAACACTTCCAGAAGTTACTCAAGACTTTCAGCAGTTTCTTCATTTCTGACATAGAATATTTCTTCAAGTCTACTTCTGCCTGAAGTTTAAAACGTTAAAGAGTTTATTACATTCAGATTGGTCACATGGACCCTGCCTGGTGTGTACAGTATGTGTATTCTTTTACTACACGATATCCATAGTGTAGTAGTTACTGGTCAGTCCACTGTCCATCTCTACATGTAGCTCTGGGTAGTATGTACAGGGTAGCTCCAAAACTGATCCGCAGGTGTGTGCAACTGGTCGACGTACCAGTCCCTCCAAAGCTGTAAATATGACTTCAATCTGTGTAACACAGATGATATCTGAGCCTGTTACAAATCTCAGCATCCATTTGAGACCCGGCTCATCCAATTGTTGTATGTACTGCTGTAGAAATCTGAAGGCTTGTTTCTGTAACTGGACTTGCTTCAATCATCTTCAGGACTTTCTTGCAAGTTGTTTTTTGTCTTCATACATGACCTGTATTTTTGCTGTTGTGGTTATGGTGGTCCTCAGGAGTTGTCCTGCAACTGCAGACATGTTGTCAAGAGCATACTTTGGTTGCTGAATTATTTGTTTGTGTGCTACTTGAAGGAGGACTGCTTTAAGCTTGTCTTGTGATGGAACCATTTTGACTCCCAGCCGATCCAGTAGATCCAATAACTCATCCTGGCCATCACTGTCAATGTCTTCCTGTAAAGCAATGGCTATAAGATCTCTCTCACACTGACTCAGGTACAACAGCAAAGATTCAAACAGCAAATCAGGAGACACAGCATGTTCCCCAAATATCAGTGCTGTGGTAAATGCTGGGGCAAGGTGCAATGGAAAGTATCCTTGGTCCAGAAATCCCTTGGCTAATATTCATCCCACAGCCTTCCATTCCTCTTCCTGCCACTTTGGTGACAGGCATGGTACTCTCATTTCTGCCCCCTCTGCTGCACAATCCAAAAATTCAGTCCAAAAAGCTGCATAGACATCCCTGGCCACGCCATCTGCATCTGTGCCCTTTTCATTAATAAAGCTATACTTTAATGGGTAGTTAAGAATCAACTAATCTTTGAACTGACAAATCATTTCCTCTACCAGATTAACTCTGTGGAGTTTGATACTCACTGTTACTAGCTCGTAGCCTGCATCAGAACTTGAATGTTCAGTATGTTCAACATGGCCCTCTGAGACAGGAGTAGATGTGAAGGGGGCAACACTGGTGACTTCCTCTGTTGAATTGAAAACTGAAACAGTGTCATCCTGCTGGATCTCTGAGAGTGGGTCATAGTGTTCATTACCACTTAAATTGACAGTATGGTCAACACAATCTCCTAAATCAGGAGTGGATGCAGTAAGGGCAACACTGGTGACTTCCTCTGTGGAAAGGAACACTGGAAGATTGTCATCCAGGTGAAGAGGTCTACCTATGAAGACCTCTGAATCATGAGACAGTGAGGTAATATCAATTAGGTCCACAACAGCTGAATGGGCACTGGAGCTCCCATGATTACAGTCTTCAGCTGTACTCAATGGTTCGGTCTCTGATTCATTTAACACTGGCTTCTCCTGGTGCTGATCAGAATAATCGGTCCGTCTCTACTGCCCTCCTTTAGTTTCACCATGTCTGTCCATCTTGTTGTCCTCCTCTGTGTCAGATTCTACTTTGCAACAGTAGATAAGTATCTCGTAATTACGAGATCTTTTCTCAATTCAGGATCTCGTAATTACGAGATAAGGTGTCTAAAAAAATTTTTCTATGGTGAATGTAATACGCTTCCGTATTACGTATTAAATTTTATTATCAACCACCCTTCATTTTGGCTAGACTGCTATGGCAAGCCGTTTTAACATTTAATCCAAAAAACGTACTAGTAACTACTTTAAAGTTACTAGTAGGGCCTACTTATTCTTTACTTATTTGTAACTATTCCAATAGTTACTAGTATCTATTCCACTTTTATTAGTAACTATTCATTAGATACTAGTACTTATTCATTAGTTACTAGTATCTTTTCCAATAACTACTAGTAACTATTCATTTGTTAATAGTAACAAATTCCAAGTTTTTGCAATTGAATTATAGGGGGATCTGCCTTTCAGATATCAACTATTTGCTTCGGACTAGAAACTAATAAAATAGTCACTAGTACTTATTTCATTGTTACTAGTAACTATACAATATATACTAGTACTTATTCACTAGTTACTAGTATCTTTCCCAATTATTACGATCAAAAGTTGTATTGTTACTAGTATCTTTTTTAACTCAACTATCAAGTAGTCATTTTGACTAGTCATTACCGATGATGAGTAAAAAAGCAATTGTTACTAGTAAGAATAAAAATGTTACTAGTAGCAATTGTAATAGTTACTAGTAACTAATAAATGGTTACTAGTATCTAATGAATAGTTACAAGTAACTATTGAATAAGTACTATTATCTAATGAATAGTTACCAGTAAAACACAAATAGATACTAGTAGCTATTGGAATAGTTACTAGTCAGTAGCAAATAGTTGATATCTAAGATTGGAATAACAACTAGTATCTATTCAATGCAAGATATCTTCAAAATGATTAAGAACTAGTAAGAATGTAGTTGGAGATATCTCCATTCAAATTGATCAATGCATAAACACGAGGCGGACACCCAGAGCCGGTGTTGTGCCGAAATCATCCCCCCTGCCGAATTTTGATTTACAAGAGTAAAATGGTACCAGTCCATGTTTGATATTCATGAGGTTGGAGTGAGAATAAATTACACTTGGTGGACTCAAGTGGACTTGTCTTTTCTTTAACACAATGTAAATTAGGAGATAACATGAATTACAAATAGATCAAACCCTTATACTACAATATGGCCAAACACAAACTAACTGAATGAAACATATTCAAGCTAACCTATTGAACTTGTAATACAGCATGGAATTCTCATGACAATAAATTTACATCTGAAGTTAGTACAGTTTTGTTTGGGCTATGTAATCGCATGGCAGAACAAGACTGGCAAATGGTACATTCTCAGCCCTATTCTTCATCTGTATGGAGCCCATTCATAATCTGAGAACTCCTCCAGGACAAGCTATTCCAGCTGAATGCTGCCAGATCTCTACATTTATCTGATTACCAACTACTGACAAGACAGGAAGTACTGTTTAAGACTAGTTGACCTCAGACACCACCTGCCTGAGAGAGGGGGATAAACTTGCATCATGATGTAACTGTGTAGTTGTAGAATGCAAAGATTTGAGTTCATGAGGCCAAATGGCAATTGTTCTGATATTTTAAACTCATCCACTTGCAAGAACTGATATCGATTTTGTTCTGGGGATTTCTCAAGTGTGGTCATTATTGGTCAATGGATAATCCTAGAATGTTAAAACCCTCAAATTTATTCAGATTGTAGGGTTGAATTTAACTTACAATTTTTAACGGTTATTGTTGTAATTTATATAATTCATTTAAATTTAGAAATATATTTGATTCACTGTGAAAGATTAGCCCAATTCTCAATCAACGAGGGACTATAATTTTAAGCACTCTTAAGTTAGATTACAACATCTTCATTATTCCCAAAGAAGGCTCACAGCACATGTTCGTACTGCATCAGACCAAATAAATGCCTAATCTCCTGCTCTATTATGATCCGGTTTCACAGGGTCTTCATAGAGGACATCCTCATTGCCTTCATCCCGTCTGGTCTGAACCTGACAGTCAAACTGCATTGCATTGTGTTCATATTATCCAATGCACACAATCACTCATAATTATCCACTGCACACAATCACTGAAAAATCATTCATATTATTACTGTATATGGGCCCACTGTACATGAAGCTACAGTCAACGTCTTTAAATGTATGTATTCGTGTTTGTTGTAGCTTTCTTTTTTGCACTATGCAGCCTATGCATGTGATTTAATTTTGTATATTATGAAAAGACCATTTCACCCAATAAAATCTGTAAAAGGAGTACAGGAAGGGGCTCAGCACACAGCCTTGTGGAACACCAGTGGTTCAGGATCAGGATGGGGAAGGTGAAGTTGTCTAACCTGACAGACTAGGGTCTATTGGTTAGGAAGCCCAAAGTCCAGTTGCAGAGAGGGGCTGATCCCCAGGACATGGAGTTTGTGGACCAGCCTAGAGGGGATGGCCGTGTTGAATGCTGAGCTAAAGTCTATGAATAGCATTCTCTCATAGGTGTTGGTTTTGTCCAGGTGTGTCAGGGCAGAGTGTAAAGGTGTGTAGATGGCGCCCTCTGTAGGCCTGTTCGACGGGTAGGCAAACTGGTAGGGATCCAGTGTTTGTGGGGAGGCAGGACTTAAGGCAGGCTAGAACTAGTCTTTCGAAGCACTTCATGATATAGGGGGTGAGTTTGACAGGTCAAAAGTCATTCAGGCTAGATGCAGTCGACTGCTTCGGCACGGGCGCAATGGTTGTGGTCTTGAAGCACTTTGGAAGAACCGACTGGGCCAGTGACAGGTTGAAAATGTCAGTAAAGACCTCGGCCAGCTGCCCAGCACATGCTCTGCACACACGCCCAGGGACACAGGACATAAACTCACGTTGTGTTTTGCGGGAACACATAGTTTTTACTGTAATTTCTTAATGTTGATGCTAGACATGCATTCGTGTAGCCGTTTGCATGAACAATAGGCTAAGTAAATATACATTATTCATAAGATAATCCAATTTGTTGATGTGATTACTGTGTGGTAACCATTATTAGTAAGGTAGGCTGGCAACTTGCGTCTTCAAAAAGGTGTGACGCACACAAAATATATGGTCACATTTGGCGTTATGTATTGTTTGTTTGAAATGGGGATGCATTACATTGAAGGACACTTACTACGGTTGGCCAGTAGACGCGTACACTTCATGTACTTGGAAATACTGCAAGATATTTGCACACAAGGCAATTTAAAAAACAGGGAGTGGGTGTCAGTACATTTAGACCTCTATAAAGAGTTGATGTAGCTCATATTCCATCAAAAGCTCCTGTTCCATCTACAGCTCCTTTATCTATCAGCATGGGACTATTTAATGCCCAGTCTCTCACTAATAAATCCCTCCTACTACATGACACATAGTGGACAAGAAGACTGACTTCATGTGCATAACTGAAACCTGGCATCAGCCTGGGGTTTACTCATTAATGAGGCCTGTCCATCTGGGTATAGTTACATGAGGAAAGCTGGCAGTACTGGCCGTGGTGGTTGGTAAGCATCATATACCATGCTGAATTGGAACTGACCCCCCGTCTCTGTCTGAACTGTTCTCTTTTGAATGTCTTGCCATAAAATCAAAATCCCCTACTCCATGACTATACTTCTAGTTTGTCAGCCCCAAAAGCTTAACCCCTCCTTTATTCCTGAAACTTCTGAACTGCTCACATAATTCTGCTCCTCATTAACCAACATTATACCAGTAGGAGATTTCAATACCCATGTTGACTCTCCCTCATGTAACTCTGCTACTGAGTTTTTGAGTTTGATTGACTGTTTAGACCTGAAACAACTTGTTGATGTGTCTACACATACCTGTGGACACATACTTGACCTGGTCATCATTGACTCTGCCCCTGTCAACAATTTACACTGTGATAAAGTTGTTGTAATGGAATTAAAATTCCTTCCCACTAATCAAGAACAAGCATCACATGCGTTTTCGTAACTGGAAAAACATGGACCCAGCCAGGTTGTCAGGTGACTTCTTGTTTCCTACAGCTGTTTTCCTGTCAGTGGGTGAAGCTGTGGAGGTCTACAGTCAATCCCTTAGTAGGGTGATCGACAACCATGCAACCATTAAAACCCAGGATGTCACATTCTTATGCTCAGCTCCCTGTTCTCTCAAGAACTGAGAAACATGAAAACCACTAGATGTATCCTGGAGCGGCATCTCAGGAAATCAGGGCTTGCTGTACACAAACTGGTCTATCAAGAGCACCAATAAGCCTATCCTAATGCAATGAAAGATTAGGTTCTTCTCCAACTTCATCAGTGAAAATGGTGGGAACTCAAAGCACCTGTTCTCCACCATAAACCATCTTTTGAAACCCAAGTACCAGTCCTCTATCGAGCCAACTGAAGAGCAGTGTAATAACTTTTTTTTTTAAACTAAGGTCAGCAACATCAGATCTCCTATCTCCAGTTCTGCTCTGTCTACTCTGTCTCTTCCCAATGAAGGTCCTCCAATGCCACCTCAACCTCTCTCCAGTTACCTTGAAGTTACCCAGGGAGATTTTGACAAAACAAACTCAGTAATGAATACCCATTCCTGTACCTTGGATCCTATTCCAACAGCCCTGCTCAAACCAAGCATCCCTGCACTCAGCCCTCGGATAATCCAGATTATTAACCACTCTGGCAGGACCACAGCACTGAAACAGCCCTACTCAGGTTCACCAACGACTTACTGGTGGCGGCAGATGCAGGCTCCCCATATCTCCATATCCTCCTAGAATTGAGGTCTGCGTTTGACACGGTCAACCACCTCATCCTTCTACAATGCCTCTGGGACACCATTGGACTGTCTGGACAAGTCGTGAGCTGGTTCCACTCATACCTCTCAGACAGGGCTGAGTATGAGTTGCGAGGTGGGTCTGGGTTCCAGGCACATCACATCACCTGCGGTATGCCACAAGGTTCTGTTCCTGGTCCCATTCTGTTTGTTCTGTATTTGCTCCCTTTTGGTCCTGTCATCAGTCGACATGGGATCTTATTCCACTGCTATGTGGTTGAGTGAGCTATCTGTAAAAACGTTCCTAAATCCCTCTGATGCTTGTGCCCATCTGAATACTTGCCTTGAGGAGATACAGAAAGGACTTGGATGGAGCAAAACTTCCTTCAACTGAACAGCAAGACAGAGGCCCTACTTTTTGGCACACCCCACCATGTCCAGTGCTCCCCAATAACACACCTCACTATTGCAGGTCTGATCATCCCTCTCTCTCCATTTATCTCCAATCTGGGTGTAATGTTTGATTCCTCCCTGACTTTTGACATCCACATCAATACCCGTGTAAAGTGTCATTCTATCACCTCAAAAACAAAGCCAAACTCCATCCCTCTCTGACTCAGTCGGATGCAGAGAAGAATGTCCATGCCTTCATCTCCTCAAGGCTGGACCACTGCAATTTGATCTTCATCAGGGTCCAAAACAGCCTACCAGTGTATTCATTGCAGTAACCCTTTATATCTCATGGAACTGCTATCACTCCATAACCCCACCCACACTCTCAAGTCAAGTGATAGCCTGCTCCTCCACGTCCCCAGGACCAAGCTCTGCTCCTTGGGGGATAGGGCTTTTAGCTCAACCGCTCCTAGTCTCTGGAATGCCCACCCGAACTACCTATCACCACAGACTCAGTGCTCATTTAAAACATGCATATTGGATCACAAGAATATATATATCTTTGCCTGTTATTCATGCAAACAACTAGCAACATGAATGCAGGTGCTGTGACAACATTAACAAATCACAGTAAGGTACATTAAATGTCTTTGTTTATCATCTGTTCACATTAACTACTGTATTCGTAAACGTTAGTTTGTGTACCCTTATCGGAAAGTGTTACCAATTAATTTATCACACACCCACTGACTCACACTGAACAAACCTGAAGGGTAGTAAAGTAAGTTCACTTGTGATGGATCTGACATGCAGTCCAAATGATAATATATTCATTAATGGGGATCTGTCCAGGTGATACTGAGGTTATTATATTCTTTTTTTTTCTTTTAACTTTTATGGCTGCTTTGCCAACAGTAGTGATTGTGATCTTTTAATAGTGATGAACTATTAATAATTAGATTGTTATTGTAATTTAAATAGATTAATCCAATGTGTCCCTTTAACCCTTTAATTGAGGTTGGCAAGCACTGTTACATGCTGATATTTGAGTAATATCTATGTATACGAGGAAACATTAAATAGCTTTTCCTTTTTCCTCTCTCACTCTAAATGTGATTTTTTGTTATAAATCTGATTGAATCTGATATCTATCTTATTGTCTCAAAGGACAGGGTCTCCGGAGACCACCAGGATTCTCTAGAGGTATTCAGGAGACACAGCTTCACCATCACCTGCTCCTCTCAGCCACAGTACCCGTGAGGCTCCTTCCTCCTCGTGTTCTCCGAATCCCGACACAACCCAGATCCAGACTCAGCCAGCTGTCATTCACTCTGCTGCCTTCCTATTCTTGCTGCAGATGACTACCAATGAGTAAATGACAGCTGTTTTATGAAATATATGTCAAATATATGAAAAATATACCTTTCCTCTGAGAGCACCATCCTCTCCCTCACTGTCACAGGTAGCTGAACAACAGTTATCCTGGGATGGATAACAACCAGACTTAGAATGTTGACCTTATTTTTTATTTTATAGAACAAATGGATAATTATCCCCTCATGATACGTTATTCGTTTACAGCCTGTCCCTCTTCACTGACAGCTTTCATCATCAGGCTGGTCGTAATACTTCTGATGTTAATGACAGCCACCATAGCCATCTACCTGTACCTCAAGGTAAAAACATTAAAAGCTGAACTCAAGAGTCTATTGTTCGTATAATTTTTATATTACTGCAACTTGATACTATCTTTTCTTAGGCCACAAGGAAGGAGACGCAAGTGGAATGGGTAAACTTGGAGATGGTTTCTCTGAAGTCCAGAGCTGAAGCCAGCCCAGGAGACAGAACAGGCCTGGGAACTTAGCAGTGAAGCTGACTGTAGATGCTGATCTTAGGTACCAGATATAATGAGACTGCTTTGGGATTCCAAACCCAATCAAATGAGAAGTGTTGAGATTATATTTGTGTTTCTATTAGTTTTATTGTTATTAATTGTATGATGATTTAACTACATTTTGATATTTCTAATGGTATTGCATTCTACTTTAAAGTAATATCATATTATCTAGAGAGTGCTAAAAGCAAAATGTGGAATAACAGGCTTTTTGAGTATATGTCTTTGCCTGCTCTCCTGTTGTCGTTGCTGTCATTGCTGCCAGACAGAGGAGTTAATAAGAGCAAAGTTAGCATTAGCGTAATTTTGACGAGCATTATGACCAGATGATAACATAGGGCTAAACTTAGCTTTGTGGTCATATTTCAAATTAGGGCCATGCTGAGCCTTATGGTCAGATGACAGAGTTGGGCTAGGTAACCTAATATTCTTTAATTGAACACAGGCAGACAGAACAATATACGACGTGCTACAACAACATGTATTCTGCTCTAATATTAAACATTGGAGGACTACCTAGTTCCTACCCTCAGTAGCCAACTGACTGCTCAAGTTACAATATCTAAGCCCTAGCTTTTGTCACAGCACCTCAGCTTTACTATATTAGTCTAGTGTGATTGTGTTTTTTGTTAAATTTCCTGGAATGGATAACAAAGACACAGGTGAATATACAATTTAAATTTAATTCCATTTCTATCTGGTTACCGCTAATGACCTTGGGAGAAAACACAAGACATATTATCAACTACGTTTAATAATTTATTTAACAACAAAACATAATATTACAGAACTTTTAAAAAGATATCAAGCATGAACACAGTATTTTTCTAGAAATGTGTGACAGGCATTGTTTGAGCCACTTTCCTGAACACCCCTGAAATCTTCAGGTTCTTTAGTCTGAGTTAGACTCACAGATGGCTGCCAATCTCTTCAGTAAATATTAGTGGCTTCATTGACATCAGCTCAGGGCTCTGAAGAGAACACCCTCACAAAACGACTGGTGGAAACCCCATCACAGGACACATTCTGAACACAGAGTCCAATCATGGTTTCAGAGAGCTCAATAACCATGGTGATAGTAGCTGGACAACCGTATGTGTGTGTGTGTGTGTGTGTGTGTGTGAGTGAGCAAAATTTGTTGTATAAGCATGGTCAGAAAGTGTGATTCTCGGTCATTGCAAATATATGTGTGGGTGGTTTTTGATGTGTGTATGCGCTGTGGTGTGTATATGTGCGTAGGTGTGTGTGTGTGCTAAAGGGGGGGTGTGTGTGAGAAGGCTGCATGAAGGATTAGCCTCGGTGTGTGTCCACCCGTGATTAGCCTGGTCAGTGTGCCTGGTGTGCATTCAGCCAGCCCATTAGCATATTAATGCTGCCTCCCTCTTGATCTCTCTCTCTTTGCCTCTCTCCTTTCCCCTGCTCACTCTTTCTCTTTTCTTTCTATACATATTTCCCTCAGTCTCCCTCCAACTTCCTCCCCGGCCATTTCTTTTCTCAACTTCAGTATGTTGCACATCTCGCCCTCTCTTTCTGCGCTCAGTTTCGGGCCTGGCGCGTCTTTACAAATGTCTCTCTTCCTCATTCTCTGGTCTTTCCCTTCCAAAATGTCCTCTTACCCTCTTCTCCTCCTTTATTCCATTGTTATATTTCTCTCCCTGATAATCCTCCTCTGTCGCCCAAAGCCTCCTCTCTTCCTAAAATCTTCCAGTCCTTTGCTTTACATTTGCTCTTGCTTTCCCAATACCTTCGTAGCCTGGCCCATGAACTTTGCCAAACACAGACAATTGCAAAAAAACGCATAGCCCTCCTTCATTAATTAACTCTTCCTTTTCCTGCTAGAAGTGCGTATCTTGTGAGAAAAAACAACTTCGAAAACAAGGAATGCTGTGCAAACCCAGCCCATTCAACATCACTTAACGGCCATTACAAGTACTATTCATGTTGTCCTCTCACAACTTTAGGTTAGACTTCTGTTCTGACACATTAGAGACACCACGAGTCACACCTCAGAAAAATAATTTGTGATGTGTAAGCTTCTACATTCGCCATTCACACTTAAATAGTTCCTTGTTCTCCTTCCATGTCAGATTTACCGGAGATTTCTGGAGATCAGGGGCTTGATGTCCATCCACAACTCCTGGCTTCACAGAGTCAGACACAAGAATTGCGTTTGGACAATCAGCTCCGGACCCCCTACCGGTCAGGTCACGGTGGGCACGGACGGGCGTTTGGATGGACATGGAGGGGTGTGAAGTCCTCTGAAACACTGACTCATCCACCTTTTCTATGTGCGTGACACAGTGATGAATGAAGGGTCACGTCGCGGGCCAGCATCCCGATGCAGCAGTAATGTGACCAACAGGACAAGGGGTCCCCGTGGTCACACGGATCAAAGAGACAAAAGCTCCCCATGATAACTTAGTGTAGCCAAGTGTTAACACATGAGCAGCCAAGGTAAGCAAGCGCTAGGAAAAAAGTGAGACTTTTGAAACAAAGGAGGCCAACCCCTCCCCTCCTGAACTGGGCTGCTACATTTGTCTCTATGTGAGCTGTCTCAATTCAAATGATATGGGCCTCAGCCTTTCATTGAGTCTCCATTTGCTGCTGCCTATTGAGGCTCAGGGCAGCATGCCCCTCAAATTATTTAATGGAGGCCATATCCTTGAAGTTAAAGTACAGCGTTATTGCTTCTGTAGATAGCATTTAACAAAAAATATCTGAAGTATAAAATTAAGTATCGTTAAAAGTTGCACAAGGGTTTGCTTAAGAATGTGGTCTTTTAGTGAAACATTTCATTACAGGAAAGAAAGGGGCTAGCAAAACAAAATACAGGAATCTCATCTATTTATATATGAAATAGTAAATAAGTACTTTGTCAACTTTTCCCCATGGAGATTATTTGCAAAGTTTGATAAAGCTTGTTCCCTATTTATTTTTCAACTATGGATAGAAAACACAAGTCACCCATTTTACCCATTCATCTTGAGAAGTGGCTTGAAAGCGGCAGTTGTTGAGCCACTGCAGTTAAGTTGTCCCAGTGACACGGCGAGGAATCCACAGTGAGCCCTGATGCATCTGGTATGACATGGCTCCGTGCCACAGATGCCCTACGACCTCTAGCCCTGAATTCAGCCTTGCCTACTGCCCTTGGCAGGTCACTGCTGACCACCTAAAGTGCAGCTGCAGTCATATTGGCACACCAGTCGGTGCACCAGTGTGTCCCAGCCATGTTAAGATACACCAGTGTACCTTAAAGACAAAAAACGATCAGGCCAGGTTGAGGCCTAAAAACACAGAAAAACTATTAAGACGTCAAACGCCGCTGCTCAAAGAAAATTTGTCCTGAAATCGTTTTCAATCTGATCTCCCCTCAGATGGGTTCTGGTTTGAGCCTGATGACTTGTCCTACTTTAGCACCTCTGCTCATGCCTTTAATGCTGTTGCGTCCTTCTCCCTCGCGTTCTCCGGCCCTTTCTGGCAGTTCCTTCTTCTGTCTTTCTACTTCCTTCGCTCACTCCCTCCCCCATCGTCTCTCTCTCTATCAGTCTCTCTCTCTAGTCTGTCTCTCTGTCTCTCTCTCTCTCTCTGTCTCTCTCCCTCTCCTCATTTCATGCAGCACTGGGGTTACCTAAGAGACAGGGCCTCAATGGAGAAAATCTCCTTTGGTACAATGAACTGGGCGAGAGGCAGGAGGGGAGGGGGGCAGCGAGGGGGGAATTGAGAGGGAAAGATAGTGATGCCGATGCGGGACGGGGGATAAAAAAATCCAAGATATAATAAGTGGCTGCGCTTGTGTGATTTCGTCTCAATGGTCAGCCTTTTAGGGGTCACCATTGGCGCCCCTTGGGTTGAGCTGAAAACGACTCACACTTTTGAATCTCAAGCTTCAACTAACTGTATCAACGAACGAACAAAATGTTTCATTCTTATGTAGTTAATGGATTGTTTTGCATAGTGTCTTTGCAGACCAGATGAGATATATTGTAGTTTTAAAAATCATATTGTTCAAGTTTAATATGATGGTTTTAGAGGGATTCAACAATATTTTGATAGGTTCCATTTTGTTTGTTTGTTTACTCTGTGTTGGAGGTGAAATGGCGCTGATGATCCAACTGCCTATTAAAGGTGAAATGGCACTGAAGATCCAACTGCCTATTAAAGTTGAAATGGCACTGAAGGTCCAACTGCCTATTAAAGGTGAAATGCACTGAAGATCCAACTGCTTATTAAAGGTGAAATGGCACTGAAGGTCCAACTGCCTATTAAAGGTGAAATGGCACTGAAGATCCAACTGCCTATTAAAGGTGAAATGGCACTGAAGGTCCAACTGCCTATTAAAGGTGAAATGGCACTGAAGGTCCAACTGCCTATTAAAGGTGAATTGGCACTGAAGGTCCAACTGCCTATTAAAGGTGAAGTGTGTTTTGACAACTTGCTTTCAACTGCAACATGGTCATGCAACATGGTCCTTCAACCCACAGTGTGTTATCACATAATTAATTGAATTGGCCAAGTCAAATAGTAATTACTGCTACTTCATTTTCTCTTCATTTTTGCAAGCACCTTATTGCGTATGTTAATGACACCATTGTTCTTTCTATTTGTTCTTGAGTTGCAAACAAACCTCTATTGCTCCAATCTGTATTTACAACTCTGCTTTAAGCTCCCATTTGGAGAAGGTGAGAAAACAATAGGGGCCAACAAAACAAAAGGTTGAGCTAATAATTACAACTAGCTAATGAAGTAAAGACACCACACCCACACCCAACCATAAATACCAGCACTGGGAAATAGGATTTTTAGGTTATCTTGTTAGGGACGTTAGCGGCTTACAGCATCGACAAGATGTTTGTTTTCCTATGTACACTTTCAATGCACATGCCAGGATGAATCTGAGATTGCTGTGGTAATGACTTTATCTGATCGCATGACCAGAAGCCCTGCAGTGGAATGAATCGAAGGAATTATGGGGCACAGAGTGCAGGGATGGAGGTGAGGAGGGATCTTGTGGGGGGTTTGGGGTGTGTGTTTGGGGGGGGGGTTTACCCGGGGCAGATTGTCCGCGGCTCGGCTGAATGAAGTTATTTCCAGGGCCGTGTCCATCTGTTACCGTGGCAGCAGTGACCGGGGCGTTGCCATGGCACGGTCCACACAATAGGGTGTGGCGTGGGAAAGGGTCCAAGGGTCAGGAGTGAGGGTCTCCGGGTCAGAGGTCACAGCCAGCTGGACAGCACACGAGGAGACGACGGTGAGAAACGAGGTTGGGGAGGGTTTTGAGCGGGAGCCGTCCGACTGGACCAACCTGGACGTTAACATTGAACTGAGCAGGGAGATGAAAGAGGAGGGGAAGATGAGGGTGAGAGGAGGGCGAGGGGCCCCACTATCGAGACTATAGGAGAGGCTCCCCGCATTACGCCCAATATCCACTGGTGCCTAATCGTGCGTAACATTTGACAGGCAATTGACTTTGGTCAATGTCCACGCAAATGTGGCTATTGAGAGCCATGGTGGGCCGTGTGTGTGCCTAGATCAGTGATACTCAGTGACAATTGCGTATTCGAGACATTTCATTCTGGATACTTTTTTTATTGAAACAGTTCTGGTGTTGGTTACCATCCAACCACCTCGCTAACACAAGTCTTCCGTCATTTTAATCGCTGCTTTTGACCCCGTATTTCTGATATAGATATTACAGAACATAAGTTTTAGGTTGGAAACAGTCAACACCGACATGGTAAGAAACCAAGACTGAAATGGCCCCACCGCCCCAACAGCAAAACCGTTCAGCCCTGCGATCCAAACGGTGGGTAATAACTGAATCAGAGGATAACACTTTATGACACACGGATGGGGTGAATAGCTCACAATGAAATTAAAGCTACGCCACCACCCTCCCAGTAAACAGCACAGCTTGCACAGCCCACAGACCCTAATGGGAAGAGGATAAAAGGCTGTGATCCATGCGCTATGGCCGATAGTAATAGGATTAAACACAGCCATGGGAGTACATGGCAGACCAAGTCCAATGCCCCCGTTTGACACCTTTTGTCAGTCGCCAGAAACAGTGTTTAGAGCAAGAAGATAAGGGACAAAAGCGTTTAACATTGTGCTGTAGCTTCAGATAGAGCCAAAGGGAAAGTGGGGGGGGACAGAAGATTTGCGACAGACAAAATTAGATCCTGAGATTTGACAACTCAATCTCCGGTTTCACTTCATTCTTAGCCACATCACATTTTAATTGACAAATATTCATATTTGACACCTTTGCGTAGTTTGAGGACTCAATGAACTTGTTTTTTAGCAATACGTTTTATTTGACAATCTACTGTGGGTATTCAGCTGATGTTCTTATACAGAGCAACTAACATTCAATAAGTTGCTAGATCAATAGATTGAGTCTCATGTTAGTTTCATTATACCTGAGCCAGGATGTAGTACATCTCCAGTCACATAATTACCATTTGAACAAGTAAAATATTTAAATGTACTTTTACATAATTCTAAAAAGGGAATTTCATAAGAACACACTATATACTTTTTTTGTTGTAAATAGCACATGCATTGATATCAAATGGAAACTAAGTTAAGATCTGAGTGGATTGAAATTTAGATGACCCTTTATTGGCTGCTGGTCATGCTATATGCAGCATTCCATTACCACATGAATTGTTCCTATACCACTGAGATACCTCTCTTGAAAATGGTTCCCTGGGCTATAACTATAAATCTCTTGCCATAATAAAGTGCCCTACAGTGCAATTCTGATCCTCTGTCCTCGCACATAGTGTTGGCTGGGAAAAAGAACAAAACATTTAATTTTACACTTGATATTGCTTGCTGCCAAGATACAAACGGACAGTCTTCAAAGTGATTCGCTATCTTCCTCTGTGTCAGAGCCCATTTAATAAATCTGTAGCCAGGATTACTGAGTTGGAGTTGACTCTAGGCTATAACACATTGTACTGGTTGGATTGGTATGACACAACATACCAAAAGAAATTGTTAGTAGATGTTGACCACAACACTGTGTCCAAAAAGTTCTGTCCACACTTTAAGCCAATTTCATTCCTCATTCCAGATATCTGGCATGATATCTGTTTTTGTTACAACAGAAGACAGTACTTTTGTGGTGATGAATCCATATGTCTAGTTTAACTTATAGTGTAATGCCAAAACAATAACATACTTTTGGTGTACACATTTGAATATCTTACTGGTTTAGCAGTTATTCAAATTTGTTTCTGTGAGTAGTTGGGGCATTCTGGGAATAGTTTGGAAAGGATATCTGTGTGTCTGAGTACAGTTATTGCCAAAGTAAAAAATGTTCAACCAAATAACTTAATTTCTGTATTTGATTGGAAATGGTCATCATGGTCATCCTGGTCACCATGGTCATCCTGGTCGTCCTGGTCACCATGGTCATCCTGGTCAACATGGTCACCATGGTCATCCTGGTCAACATGGTCACCATGGTCATCCTGGTCATCATGGTCATCCTGGTCATCATGGACTGGTTTTGCTAGTTCAGTGCGACTGCTTAAGGAACCCTTTTTAATGGGAGGGATTACATTTTGAATATTATATTGTAGAGGTGTCAGCCTATCAAAGGAATGGAGTTGTAGCTCATTGGTGATGTTAGCTGTCTTGTCTCATCATGCTTAGTGACTGGATGCAGTAGCTCTGCAAGCCTCATTGAAGCTTAACTGTTTGTGTTGAAATTTTAAATGGCATGACTAACAATTGAACACAATATGAAGAAGAGCACATTTCCCAGCCATTAACACAGAATAATACATAAACCTCAATTGTATGGAATTTTCTCGTACTGCTTGTGCAAAGAACAGGGTATTCACCACAGTAGTCAGAGGTTTACATTGTTACCTATAGTATTTCAATTTATGAAAATGTTTTCATCATTTACGTATTTTCTATAGGGAAAAGCACCACAGGCTTGGCGGTACACACACCCCAGCTTCCCTCATTGTCATACAAGAACATTAAGTACAGTATTACAAATCTCATTAGAGACCGTTGTTCTTCTTCCTGTTCCTTTCCCTCACCCACCTCTTCCTCATTCATACTCTTCCTCAACCGCTCTCTCTGATGTTGTCATTCACCGTTCCAACACACAGGTGAGTTTACCTGTGGTTCTTATTTTCATCCCAACTTCCTCATTGCTTGTTCATTAATTTTGCTTGTGGCATTTACACCTTGACAACTGTCTTCGAATTGCAATGATTTGAGTTGCTTATGGGTTAAATTAAATGGTCTTCCTTCTAGAACTTTACAAAATATTTTTTTTTCGGATATTGCTTATAGAACCAGTTTAATTGTGTTAGAGATTGTGAGAAACTGTAATAAGGTCAGAAACTCATGTTGCCTAATAACCTGGACAGAAAAAGTGCACTTGACAACAGCCTAAACAAACGTTATAGTAGTTCTATAGAATCTTCTTCAAAGACCTGGGACATTTGTGAACTTCCATGGATTGCATACTGCTATTTTGATGTCTTCTTCATCCTATCCTGCTCATGAAAACTAAATAAACAGACGGTTGTTAGAAAAAAAGTTACCGCACAGAATGTATATAAAGCATTACATTTGTAATCCATTCACTGTTCATTTTTAGGTGTATTATATAAATCAGTAATATCTATGTTTGACACTTGTTTAAATTGCACGCTTAATGTGTTCATGCTTGCCTGATGGGAAAAAGGTCAGTTTTCTAACCAGAATGTAACAGCCAGCATGTTGAGGGTTGAGAAATATTAGTTGTAGACTGAATCAGACATCTAATTAGTTCAAGATCATCGTATAACTAAATAAATACATTGCTGAAATGTTTCATTTTTATAGTTATATTCTTGTAAAATTCTTAATTTCAATTATACTAATTATACTAACTCAAACTGTTTTAATAGTATATCTAACAACTGTTAGTAAGTAAGAATTTAAAAATGTTTGCTCTTTTTATTCTCAAATTATTGCTATAATTACTGTTTACATTTAAGCGCATAAAAAAACATATATAGAGACAGAGTGAGAGAGCGAGAGAGAATTGTCCCACCACTTGAAAAGTGATGACAGTAACAACAATAAAATGTTGTACAACAAAGTTATTTTAATAGATCACTTGTTTAATTGTCTTTCTATATTATATCTATTTTTATTTCTATATGTGTTTACTGTGGCAGTTATGATTTAATATGACAATTTGTACTGTGTGTTGCAGGATGCATTAAACTTCTGACATACCTTTGTATCATTCCCCACCTTTGAAAAGGAATCTGTGAGGTCCAAATTAGAAAAGAAAAACCTTTCACTGAAATCACTAAAAAGACCTTTAGGAATTGATTTAGAACTGAAAAGCTTCATTTTCAGGGCTGAGTCATGTCTAGCCCAAAGGGTGACAGAACTGTGAGAAAGTAAAAAGAGCGGTGCATATGATTATGGACAAGGGCAGGGCTGGGCAGGCCGCAGACGGTCATAGAAAAGGACGTTTACCTTGAACTCCGGCTGCTCCGTCTATTGGGCGGGGTCGGCAATTGTGCCAGGGTCTGACAGGGTCAGGGGGGAGGGGAACTAGGGACAGAGGCTGCTCTGAGGTCGTAGAGGCTACCCGGGGAGTCGGGGGGGTATTGGCAGATTTGGGGGGCAGATGCTCAATATGCAGATGTCTAATCGAATTGTGGAATGCTAAATTGGTGCCCCTGATTTGCATCAATACAATAGGCCTTCCTTCCTGCTTTGGGCTTACGGGTCAACCGAATTTCCCTAGTATGGAATAGACAGCATCTGAAAAGATGTGAATCTGAAGTCATCGGCCGTCTGCTTTGGTGGGAATACATAATACTTTCTAGAAATGTGATATGCTGTATGTTGCATTGAATTAAATGTATTTTCTCTCTATTACTAACCAGCGGCTGGTCTACCTAGAGTACCAGTCTCTTCAGCTAACTGTCGGCCCCTTGCCACTCCTTCCACACCAGTGACATGTCACTTAGCACAGTGGATGAAATGCATAACTAAAGAGAGCTTAAAGAGGCTGAAGATACCCAGACTAGATTAGGGGATGTTGTATGGTTGCAGCAGTTAACTTGAACCAGAGCTATCCAGAGCCAGCCTCCTGCAACTTGGGAGAGGCAGTGCTGAGCTCCAGCCCTGGGTGTGTCCAAAGAGGTAGTGTTCATGAACAACAAACCAAGATTAGGGCTTGGGTTTGAACATAAGGTTAAGCTTATTGCTAGGGTTGGGGTTGTGACTGAGACAGGGTGTGGACACGATGCTAGGAGTTGTGTTTGAGGCCAGGGATAGGGTTGAAGCAGAATGTGGAACTGAAACTTTGGTTTGTTAGGGTCAAGGTGAGGTGAGGACATAGGACAAGAGACATGCTGGATGACCACGCAAATAGGGCTTATCTTCTGAATTCCTAATACAAGTATTTAAATTATAAACAACTTTGAATCTTGAATGGTGATTGGCTGATTGCTGTGGTATATGGGACCATAAAAATCTTATCTCTACATTTCTAATTGGATTCGTAACTGTTAATAAAATAAAATAGTTTATTAAATAGTGGTGCACTATTCCTATCTCTGCACATTTTACATGGAATTCCATTAGATTTCTCAGGTGTATGTCAACAGGCAGTAATCCTGACCTTATACACATATATCCTTATTCAAGGATTACCAGACATTTGCACATTCTTTGAGTGGATCGTCTGAGAGCATTAGTGGATTGTCTGAGAGCATTGAAACCTCTCCTAAACATCATAATGCCAGTGTTGGTCATCGCCTTTGCAAAGTAAACTGCAATCATCCCCAGGAAAAAAAGTTTAAACAGCATCCTGCTTTGTTGCAGGATGAGTTTACAAAAACATAACCATCGCGATATTATTTTCCGTCTTCTTGATTTACAATAGAGAATGGAATCACGCGATGTTTCAAATGACTTGACTAAATGCCACGTCTGAGAAAGAACATTCACCTTTCAGACCCTCTCATCAGGCGGGGGGACGTTTTACTAATACAGTATCGTAATTGAAGCGCAACATTAAACACTGTTAATCGCTGCATAAGTACAGCAGACCGGTAAGTGCATAAATAGTTTATGGCGGTAAGGCATTTCGCTTTACTGTAACAATGCATCATGTGAGACTAGGATGTTTTCGTCACCGGCGCTAGAACGCGTTAGCCAGCTACAACACCAGTTAGTGTCAATTTTACCATTGTTTACTTTTGCACTTTTCTAATGTAATTACTTGTACCGTGCAAATGTAAACTGGCTGCGATATGTAGATACCGTAACTCCATTCGCAGGCAATTGTTGTTTATCGATGGCTAGCTGCTTGCCCAACAACAGGTGATAACGTCGTTAGCTACAGTATAGCTAACGTTAGTTACAACAATCAACATCACTTTAAAGCCACATTACTTTGAGTCTAGCTGCGTTGGTTAGCAAAGCTTTCCCCGTGATAATTCAACATCCCCGTAGAACATTGTAGGGCCTATTGCTTTAGCTAAGGGCAATCGTTTCATGCCATGTCATTGCTTTGGCATGTTATTTAATTAGGTGTGTAGCAGATGGTATGGTTGTGGAGTGGATTGTATATAACTGTATTGTACTGTAGTACATTACGTAAATTTGTGTCTAGATAGTTCGGTACGTATTACATTAGCCACATTTTGTTACATTAAAACTAGCTAGCTAATGAAATCCACTGTAACTACATACAATACGATGAAATAAGGGTTGAGATAGGGAATGTATTATTTCTGTACTAACAGACTGTTGTGAGACTACATTTTCCCTTTCTGTCTTTGTCCCAGTTGAGATGATGATTCATGGACGTCCACTAGCATTCACACTGTTCTCAGGAGCAGTTCTGATGCTAGCTGCCCTTCTGACTGTGGCTCAGTGCCACTCTCATGACCATGGGCACGCCCACTCGCATGGGGGTGGCGGCGGTTGCCATGGTCATTCCCATGGCGGTCAGAAACTGCACCACGGGGCGAGCAAGTGGAGTGCCGAGGCCAACCTTCCCACAGAAAAGGAGTCGGACCACGGACATGACCACGGACATGACCACGGACACGACCATGGACACGATCACGGACATGATCACACCCATGGAAAGGAGAGGGTGAAGAGGGAAGTCAATGGGGAAAAGAGGGACATAGTGGAACTTTGGATGCAGGTATGATCAGTGGAGTGGAGTGTGTGTGTGTGTATGAATGACCGGACAATGCTGTGTTTATATGGATGCAACCAATATGATATTCTACTGTTAGTGGTCATACCCTTTAATCAAATATGTTTGATTTTATATCATTGTCAGCTGGCAGCTGTCAGTCCCTCCTGTTCAGTCAAATCAGCTATTGACTTTCCTCCTTAGTTCCTGTGTAAACTGGCTACCTTTCTCTCCACAAGCAAACAAAATGGCTGCTTTCGCTTTTCAACAAAAATGTCCCCGCAGTGAGTCTGTTGCTAATTAGTTTGGTGTCGAGTTCTGTGTATTGACTAACGTGGCTTTGGACCTCACTGCAGTCTGGCACTACCTCTGTCCAGTCTGCTTCCAGTAAGTTTCTGTGGGATTTGACTGCAGTCTTTATTAAATTGCCATATTTATTAACTTGTTTATTAGGTAAGACACTGTATTACCTTTATTAACATGTTGTTTCCTGCTTAGGTAGTGCCAATTTAGTTGGACCGAAATTTAAATGTGTTAATTTTGGCATCCAATTCAGTTATTGAAAGTCTTGGAACACAAATGCTTTTGTAGACTGGGAATAGCTTTTTCTTATTTGATTCTTTTGGATTGATTGGATAGCTTTGGAACTCAGCACAGCTATCTTCAAATGTGAATTGTACCTTAACACAGTTAAAATTAATCATGATCACTTCAGTGTTGCTCTGTCCTGCTCTTACCCTGTTAGGCCATCGGTGCCACTTTGATGATCAGCGCTGCTCCCTTCCTCATTCTCTTCCTCATCCCGGTCCAGTCCAATACAGACCAGCACCAGAACCTCCTGAAGGTGCTGCTTAGCTTTGCCTCAGGTGGCCTGCTGGGGGATGCCTTCCTGCACCTCATTCCTCACGCTCTGGGTGGGTGATGGTGTCAAAACTACTTGGAGTGAAGGGAGTGCATGTCAAACCATTTCCCCCAACCCTTGTTCCTAGACAATCCGTTGGTAGTTTGAATCAACTCTATTCTATTGCAAAAGTGATTATATTCTCGCCTTCATTGAATTCATGGTTCTCAGAATGATTGTGGACTTCAGTTTTTCGTCAGAACGAGTGATAATTGACCCAAATACATTTTTAAACGGTTACATGGTAGCCGTTTCGCCAGTCTGTTGTTCATTGTCTGTCTCTTATACCCCTGCTCGTTTGTTTCCACAGAGCCCCACTCTCCCCTTGGAGACAAGGTACCCGTCCACTCACATGAGAGTGAGGAGTCATCCCAGGAGCACGGCCATTCACACGGTATTACAACATCTCGTTCTCTAATATTCACTGTATTCATATTATCCAGCTGACATGCCAGTGCCTGACATGACAGTGCCTGACATGACAGTGCCTGAAATGACAGTGCCTGACATGACAGTGCCTGACATGACAGTGCCTGACATGACAGTGCCTTTAAGAAAGCTGACATTGAAAGTCAAACTTCCAGTGACTCCGCCTCTGCCACTCGTGACAAACAGGGCGTTCCTCACGCTGTTCCTTATCAAACCTGTAGGCGCCGCCCACGGTCACATGATGTCAGTGGGGATGTGGGTCCTTGGTGGAATCGTGGCCTTCCTGATGGTGGAGAAATTTGTTCGCCTCCTAAAGGGAGGTCATGGACACGGGCACTCTCACTCTCATGGTGGGTCATTCATTTAAGGACACCAGTATGGCATCACTCAACCAGGATCCACTAATCCTTATTTTGTCATTTTCTTCCTCGTCTTCTATCTTCAGCTGCTACTAAGGCCAAGGACAGTGATGGGGAGGAGGAAAAGCAGAAGAAGAAAGAGGGAAATAAAAATGAAAAAGGAAGCAAAGATGAGAAGTGTCCAAAAGAAGTGGTGGTGAAAACTACAGGTTGAATGAATGCCAATTCATTTCTTGTTTTTATTGAAAATGGTTTCTTTTTATTTTATCCCAGTTACGCCTCAGAGGGCACACAACCTAGAACACAGGGGCAGTATGTTACAACAGCGGTCTGCACTCGCTACTGTAAGTGGCTCTGGATAAGGGAATCTGCAAAATGATGTCTGTCCACTCTCCCGTTTCAAATGCAGACATCAAGGTATCGGGCTACCTGAACCTGGCTGCCGACTTCACGCACAACTTCACAGACGGTCTGGCTATCGGGGCGTCCTTCCTGGTCAGCCCGGCAATAGGCGCAGTCACCACTCTCACCATCCTGCTGCACGAGGTGCCCCACGAGATTGGCGACTTCGCCATCCTGGTCCAGTCCGGCTGCACTAAGAAGAAGGTAGGGCACAAGCTGGAGCTTTTCGGAAAGAAGTCGAATGAAATTGGATCATGAACGACGTTAATGTATAATATGATGTCCTAAAGGAAACGTTCTGGACTGTGTACTGAAAGCACGCTCAATGCCTCGTCTGACCACAGTATGTGCGAGAAAGTAATCGCATGCTCTTTCCCTGTCAGGCCATGTGTCTCCAGCTGCTGACGGCCTTGGGGGCTCTTGCCGGCACGTCCTGCTCCCTATTGGCCGAGGGGGTGGGCACGGCCGCCACAGCCTGGATCCTGCCGTTCACCGCTGGCGGCTTTGTGTACATTGCCACGGTGACCGTCCTGCCGGAGCTGCTGGTGGGGCGTTCCAGCCTAGGCCAGTCGGTGATGGAGATCACGGCCATGCTGGTCGGAATTTACATGATGGTGCTGATAGCCGAGTACGAGTGAGACTGCTTGTCAGAAGTAGGAGAGCGAGCGAGGGAGGGAGGGATTGAGAGGGAGGCATTTAGTGAGTGAGTGTGAGATGGAGAGTAAGAGTGAGAGGACAGACTGAAAGACAGAGATGAATTTATACAATTGCGACTGGATGGAAAAAATCAGATGGAGTTTAAAGGAGAGAGATGAGAAGTGACTGGTGTGAAGAACTTTGGCTGGACTATATGTTCTAAAGAGGACAGGGAGTAGAATTTAACCATTGACCAAACGGAGGGTGTTGAGCGGGAATAACTGAACTGTACTGAGTCCTCACCGGCAGGACTGTCGCTGTGTGTAAGTCCAAGTCATCAAAGCGACACTGAGGCTAGCAGAGCCAGTGACATGGGAGTTGTAGTCCATCGTATATTATCATTTTAGTGTTTGGTCACAAAAAAGCAAATGAAAACAGTTTACAGTTAAGTAGGGGTTAATTATAGACTATAAAGAAACAAAATCAAGAAACGCGTATGCACCAATGTTTATAATGTTTTGTTTTTCTTATAAATAAAAGCCACCTGACATTTAAGGGGTTACGCGCATTTTTCTGGATTTAAAATAATGTTTTTCAATCCAGGAAAATGCCCAATTAGGAAACTCTGACTATATCAATACATAACTAACATTCCTGAATAAAAATGGCATGACATTGTAATGTATAATCCATAAAGCAGGTCCCCAAGTAGCAGCCATTTTGGATACTTGACATTGATACGGACATGCGATGAAATGTCATTAGCTTCCTGATTGGCACCTAACTATTAGGGTAGGTGAGTATGCTGCTCTAGATGTCTACACCGTAATTACTGACTGAGCCACTAGGGGGAGATATACTTGTTTGAAACGGTTTTGATAGTGGTGGGAGGCTTTCAATTTGTGTGTGTATCATGAGTTGTGAAGTCAAAGGTAAGGGGCAAGCTATGTTTGGAGGAACAGTTGTGTATGGTTCCTTTTACGGTAGTAAAGTCATTGCTTTGAATGTGGTCTTTTCCTCACCCTGCACATTAATTACTTGCATAACTTGGAAGTACAGTAAATGAATGTACAGTATGTAAGGCAGGTTTTCCGTGTGAAAACTGAACCGATTGTCCATTGGGACAGGAACCAAGCACGACACAAAAATATTCAACCCTACTTAATTAATAAATGTCTGAACTAATTAATGTTTGATCTATCTTTAAACAAATGAATGCTGAACCACTTTTGTTTAGTGTTTATAAGCCACTGTGAAATCAGGTTTTGTTGAACTGTAATGTTTATTCATATAATAGATTTGCAAGCGCTTTGAAATGTGTACAGCATTCAAACATGCACCAAATGTGTCGGCTCTCCCTGCACTCTTTTGAAGAATACAGTAGGCCTTACCTCGTTAAAACAATCAGCTCTCTTGCTAAGAGTTAGTCTACTCTGGTCCTGAAGGGCCGAAACACCTCCATTGCCTACTTTCTGCTGAGTAGTAGCCCTCACCTGGTGAGTGTGAGAGGAGGAAAACCAGAAGTATTTTGGCACTCAGTGATGTGGTTCGGAATAACTCCATAAACCAGGGCTGTTCAGCTCTAGTCCAGAAACACTTCTGGTATACATTCACACGTTTATAGATGGTAGTTGAGTGTGTTCACCTGGTGTCCCAAAACTGGGTCTGTACCAGACATGTTTCAGCACTTCAGGACCAATGTAGAATAGCCCCGTCCTAAAACATTCTGTATGTACAAGACTGTATCCTCTCTGGGCTGATTCCAAGTTGATTACTCATTGCCCCTTTCCCTAATACCTTGTGGACTCCTTTTGTATCTGAGACTGTTTATTGCCAATATTGTATGGTATGCTGCGCTACCTTGACATATGTGGTATGTATCCTTTCAATGTTTTCCTTAAATCTACAGTTCTCTCAGGGTGTCAACATTGGCCTATAGAGGAGTGCAATGGCTTGATTTGGAATCAGACCTTTGAGTCAAAGAGGGACCAAGTTAACGATTCGTGTGAAAGTTGTGGGTGGGTGATTGAAAAAGCAGAATGTGGGTGGAATCTTGGTTACTTTGGGTTTGGTTGATTTTTTTCATTAAAAGAATTAAGACAGTGCTATGTGGTCTAATTTCTCTCACATTGTTTGAAATACATTCTTATTTGATTGGACTGCTTTTCAACCATGTGTAGTTATTTTATGGGGAAATAAAGAATTGATCAGATAATGACAAATAGGGTCATTATATTTATCTTGGCGTCAAGTAAACTTGTTTTATATACACCTAGTCTTGATAAAGTGCACCCCTGGAAAGTTGGCTTTTTAACTAAATTCCATCCCCATTCACTGATGAAGACAACCCAATTAAACAAATCACAAAAAATAAACCTTTAAACAATTTATGCAATTAAAATTAAAAAAATGCAATTTCTTTGTCGGAAAGGTTAGTACACCTCAACCTACACTGCATTGAAAATGCTAAAAATAGAATCAGGTTCAAATGATTAGAATATAACTTGGGATTGCCTTCTGTAATGATTAGACATCTGGCGTGGTTTGTTTATAACCATATGGGTGTATGTTAACACATGGCAAGGTGAAAAGATATCCGAAGCCATCAGGAGAAAGATTATTAATGCTCATGACTGAGAGGAGTTACAAAGACATTTTAAAGCACATCATTCCACTGTAAAACAGATCATCTACAAATAGAGTGAGGCCCAGACCACTGGCAATCTATATAGGCCAGGTTGTTCTGCCAAATTCAGCCCAAGATGTGGCCAAAAGATGCTCTTTGAAGTCTTTAAGAACCCCCAGAGTAACATCAAGGGATCTACAGTTCTCTCTTACCACAATAAATGTTGAGGTAAATGAGTCAACTATAAGAAAGACTGCACAAATATGGCCTACATGGGAGGTCAGGAAGGAAGACGCCTCTGCTCTCAAACAAGAATGTCAAGACATGTTGGACATTTGCCAGACATCACCAGGGGAAAGAAAATCAACTGGAACAATGTGCTTTGGTAAAATAAATCAAAAGTGGAGTTATTTGGTCATAATGCCAATTTTTGGCTAAAAAATGTTTGGCAAAAATTGAAGCCGCTGGCATTATGGTTTGGCGTTGCCTCGCAGCCTGGCCAACTTACCATCATCGGGTCAACCATGAATTCCATATTGTACTAGAGAATTCTTGAGGAGAATGTGAGGCCATCTTTTAAAAAAGCTGGGGTGTACTTTTTTTCCACCCTATGAAAAGAGATTTTTGTAGTATTAATGATTGCAAAGTATAATCTTTCAGTGTCATTTGTTAAATGAGTTTACCTTTATCCGTCACGAGTGTTGAAGTGAAGATTACATATCCATATGTCCAACTTTTGAAGTTGGAAAGTTATAATTTTCCACTCAGTATATATATCAAATCAAACCCTAATTTTGGGGAGGCAACGTCACCTCTGGAGCGGCCTCCAGGTCGGAGTTTGGGAGGAATGGGTGCCGGAGGTAGCTTTGGCGGTTGCTCCAGCACCCTCCATCTGGCCTCCTCCGGTAAGATACAGATTATCTCGAGCTCCATCGCTGCACAGCCATTTTCAGGTCTCTCCAGAAATGTTTGGTCAGGTTTAAGTCCGGGCTCTGGCTGGGCCACTCATCTTCCCAAAGGAAATCCCTAAGTAACAATCCAAGACAACACTGGAGTGGCCTCTGTCTGGCCACTCTACCTTAAAGGCCTGGTTAGTGGAGTGGTGCAGAGATGGTTCTTCTTCTGGAAGTTTCTCCCATCATCACAGAGGAGCTCTGTCAGAGTAGTCATTGGGTTCTTGGTCTCCTCTGTGTGTAAATGTACACATACCTAGAAATGTATTTGGTGTGATAGTACTGTTAGTGGTTAACATACAGAATACACATAATATTTGGTTAGCATGCAGTTACTTTAGAATTGGCAGAAAGCATATAAAATATTGCTATATGAGCACAGAGTATATCACATACAGCCTTTACAGTTGATTTATAAATGTACAATTCCAGTGTAATTTTAAGTGTGGTTTAGAGCAGGTATTAGCAGTTAACAGTTTGGAGGTGGCTTGATGTGGTGAGCAGACCCTTGTTGGTCTCTATGGACAAGAGAGTTATTTTCCAAGGGCCACAGTATAAGGAAAAAACTGTCCAGGTGTAGGGATCTTTTAAAATGATGATGGAGACAGAAATGTGTCATCTCTAAACTCAATGACCAACGTGTCTGTAATCTGTAAGTGGTAATCTTCTTAGTTATTGCCATAATGTCATCCTAGTTATGATGTTCTCCAGGAATTTGAATATTTCAAATGTACTAAAAGTGCCCGTCAGTGTCAAGGGGTAGAGGAGGTAGAGTTCATAGTAATAGGAGTTGAATAGGATTACTGCCAGTTGCCATCAGTTGATAAATTAGATGCAATAGTTTTAGGGATAATGTTCCAAACAGTATAGATCATAGAGAGATGCATTACATAGTGCCTTCACAAAAGATTCAGGCCCATTCACTTTCTCCACATTTAGCTGTGTTATAGACTTAATTTATAACTGATTACATTTTAAATATTTTCTATCAATCTACACACAATACAACATAATGACAAAGCAAGAACACTTTGGAAATCCTTGGACTAGCTTTTTGTTTTGAAAAGCATTGTGAGGTGTGGGACATTATATAGACAGTTGTATGCCTTTCTAAATCATGCCTAATCAATTAATTTGCCATAGGTGGACTCCAATCAAGTTCGAGAGACATCAAGGATGATCAAAGGACGCAGTATGCATCTGAGCTCAATTTGGGAAAAAAAGGGTCATGGCATAGGGTCAATTTATTTCATGTAGATTTATGGCAAAAAATATTGAATCAACTCTTTAACACAACATAATGTGGAGAAAGTGAATACATTTCGAAGGCAATAAATTTCCTTGCCTCGAACTAGGCCTTCCTGGTAGTTTTCCGTGGCAAGTACTTCTGTTGATTTTTTGTCATTGTTGTTGAGCACCCCTCCTATCCTTTGTTTGCTGAGGCGCATAGCCCAGCTGAACTCTACATTTCGAAGGTGCTTTGTATAGTTAAGGACATTTTTATATATAGTTATATAGTTATGTAAAGTTAACTATGTTAGACTCTTATTAGGGGCAAAATATAATGAGATTGAAAGGGAATCGTCACTTTGATAAAGATTAAACTAATATTACTAGTATTATTTTATACTTATACTATTGCTCAGAGAGAGAGATTGTTTAACAAGTCACCTTTTTCCAGTGCAAACGCCAATGCTGTTTAACAAACTCCAGGCATTGTTGGATGACATGAAAATAGATCTTTTTGCCACACACTAGTGGTGGATTTAGTGTAAAACCTCATCCATAAGCAGACAATAACCCTACATCTTTATAATTAATAAATAGGCCTACCATGAAACAATTATTTTGTAATGATTTTGTAATCATTTTTGCGTACATTTGAATCAAATTGAAATTTTGACTCTTGACGACTTAAATGAGGAATACGACAAGGGAGCTTGGCTAGCTGTAGTTTATTCTTGTATTATGAATATCTTACATTGATATGTGGGTGTTCAGTCAGTGATAAGGCTGATTAGAATACTGCCTAGCTGGTTGGCTGCAGACACACAGGCCCTTGCAGGTAATTGCTATGGTGACCTCCAAATAAATTATGCCCCCATCCTCTTTACACGCACTATCATGACATGTGTTGAGTGTTACAGGGACAGAAACCATGCATATGTATTCACTCTTTTGGTCACATTAATGTACAGTAACAGCGACTCAACTACTGGCACGCAGTAGCTCTTCAGAGGGGAGGGCTGACGACGAGGCAGAGTGGGAAGACGAGTAGACTAGGGGAGTCAGAACTCGGGCCCTGACCACATCTTTTCATGCGAAGAAACTGCACCGTCAAGAACGTTAGTAGCTAAATATAATTATTGTTCATAAACAGTTTGTTTTATCATTAATTGTTATCATTGTGCAAATTAAAAATGACAAAATATAATTAGCAAGTTTTGTACGGCTTTTGCATAACAATTGTAACTAGTGCTGTAGCTAACGTCGTTAGCTCCCGATAGGTTGTAAGAGCTAGCGAGCTACTGTACAGTACTGTAACGCACAAAAAATATTTGGTGGGTAGCTGGACTGTCTAGGTAACGTAACAGCCCAATATATTGTCGACACTATGTTTGTAGAAATCGTATTAACTAGGCGGCCAAATTGTAGCTGCGCTATACTGAAAATGCGTGTTTTGGTCACCAGAACAGATGTTTCCATAAAAGGTGTAGCTAGCTGGTGTGTTAGTAATGTTCTATAGCTGGCTAGCTAGCAAGATGGCTAACCAGCGACGGGTTAGCTAGCTAGCAGATTTTCTTTTTTAGCTTACATTGCTAACAGTTAGCCAGTCGGGCTAGCTAGGCAAGGCAATAAACAACAACAAGCGTCTTGCCCAAAATTCTACAAATTAGTATGTGCGGGCTCATTTCTAGGCTTTTTAACAAACGGACCTGATACACATTATAGACAATGTGACTCATGCATTGTTTTGTTCTGTTTATTTCAGCCCTGTTTTTGGTCAACGAAAGCGACTCTGGCCCGGGCCTAAGTCCGCGGTCTTGAGTTGGTTAGCAGGGTGTGATTACAGCACGTCTATCAGTGTCCCAGAAAGTAATTTTCACCAGGAAGCAGTCATGGGCGACAGCAGAGGTAAGAGAATGTCATCGGTGTTTTCTCAATAAGTACGTTCGCTAGATACGCACGTTTGCGTTTTATCTTTCGGTAACAGCAAATGCATTTTTTTGCATTGGCTCAAGGTATACGTTACTGGTGTCCCTACCTGACTTTATTATCCAGTTGTTATTTATAAATCCTAACCCTTGCAAAAGTTAACACTCTAAATAAACTTCATTTAGAAAAATTGTAGCTAGGGGATCCTTTTTATTTCAAAGAACACGTTTTCTGGGTCTTGATATGTGTGGGGTGTTATAACACTGCCCTGTCATTTCTTACCAGATTCCCACAGCCCAGACAGCTCCTCTGTGTCTTCCCCTCCCTCTGGCAAGCGTTCACCCCCTATGACCCCCACAGCTGCCGCCATGACGTCCCTGCCGCCTATCACCTCGGCCGTCAACAGCCCCATCAGCAGCATGGGCTCACCCTTTTCCGTCATTAGCTCCTCCCTCGGGTCACCCTGCTTGCCCGGGACACCCTCAGTCGGCTACGGCCCCATCAGCAGCCCCCAGGTGAGTCCTGACTTCCGGACTTGTAGTTAAACACTGTTGTACCACTGTTCCTGCATCAACCATCATCCATTACCTGTTACACCCATTCATTGGATGGACAGTTAACATTGCTTGTAAAAAAAATGCTGCGTTGCAATAGTAGCCCGTGAGAACCAATTACAACGTTGTATTTGTGGCCTGACTGATGCCATGTAAATGCTTAGGCCGGACCGGTGAGTCATTTTATAGAGGTGCACTGCGGTCACATAATCACCTCACTGAAATTGCAGAGGTCCTCCAGAAACACACAGTAGAAAAATAAATACATTTTACCTCGCCTGAATTGCCTCATCTTTTGTAAGACTGCTGTCCATCCCAGCCAGTCCCAGTCAAATTGCTGTTAGGTGTGCAGCAGGTTATCTGAGGGCTTTGTTTCAACAGGTTTTAATCCGTTGTCACTCTTAGGGCCAGTTTCACAGACACAGATTACAATGTTTTTAGCTAAAAGTAGATTTCAGAAGGATATTAAAATCTTTTGGGATAAAACATGTTCAGTGGAGACTTAAATGAACAAATACCATATTAAAAGTATGTAGAAAAGGCCCACTATACACTCTGTGGCCAGCTTATTAGTAGCATCACCCGTTCTCTAAAATGGATCTGTCCTACAGACAAGGATTCACATGGCTGTAGCTTGCTTCTGGATAAATTAGGTAGACAGGCATAGAGGCATTCATTTACATTCACTTGAATGTTAGAATTGGTAAAGTGTGTCCTTATAAACCTTGTGTGTGGTATGATCGTTGGTGAATTAGAAGTGAACTCCAATTCTTGTATTGAATTGAGGAAGGTGTGCCAGGGTGCACAAGCTGAAAATGGAATTTTGCATTACTAATACTTATCGAATAGACAGCTCAAAAAGATGACTGTCAATGTGTTATTGTCAGGTGCATGAAAATACAGTATCTCACAAAAGTGAGTACACCCCTCACAGTTTTGTAAATAATTAATTATATCTTTTCATGTGACAACACTGAAGAAATGACACTTTGCTACAATGTAAAGTAGTGAGTGTACAGCTTGTATAACAGTGTAAATTTGCTGTCCCCTCAAAATATCACAACACACAGCCATTAATGTCTAAACCGCTGGCAACAAAAGTGAGTACACCTGTAAGTGTAAATGTCCAAATTGGGCCTAAAGTGTCAATATTTTGTGTGGCCACCATTATTTTCCAGCACTGCCTTAACCCACTTGGGCATGGAGTTCACCAGAGCTTCACAGGTTGCCACTGGAGTCCTCTTCCACTCCTCCATGACGACATCACAGAGCTGGTGGATGTTAGAGACCTTGCGCTCCTCCACCTTCCGTTTGAGGATGCACCACAGATGCTCAATAGGGTTTAGGTCTGGAGACATGCTTGGCCAGTCCATCACCTTTACCCTCAGCTTCTTTAGCAAGGCAGTGGTCATCTTGGAGGTGTGTTTGGGGTCGTTATCATGTTGAAATACTGCCCTGCGGCCCAGTCTCCGAAGGGAGGGGATCATGCTCTGCTTCAGTATGTCACAGTACATGTTGGCGTTCATGGTTCCCTCAATGAACCAGTGCCGGCAGCACTCATGCAGCCCCAGACCATGACAGTCCCACCAACATGCTTGACTGTAGGCAAGACACACTTGTCTTTGTACTCCTCACCTGGTTGCCGCCACACACGCTTGACACCATCTGAACCAAATAAGTTTATCTTCATACCACAGGACATGGTTCCAGTAATCCATGTCCTTAGTCTGCTTGTCTTCAGCAAACTGTTTGCAGGCTTTCTTGTGCATCATCTTTAGAAGAGGCTTCCTTCTGGGATGACAGCCATGCAGACCAATTTGATGCAGTGTGCGGCGTATGGTCTGAGCAGTGACAGGCTGACCCCACACCCCTTCAACCTCTGCAGCAATGCTGGCAGTACTCATACGTCTATTTCCCAAAGACAACCTCTGGATATGACGCTGAGAAACGTGCACTCAACTTCTTTGGTCGACTATGGCGAGGCCTGTTCTGAGTGGAACCTGTCCGCTGTATGGTCTTGGCCACCGTGCTGCAGCTCAGTTTCAGGGTCTTGGCAATCTTCTTATAGTCTAGGCCATCTTTATGTAGAGCAACAATTCTTTTTTTTCAGATCCTCAGAGAGTTCTTTGCCATGAGGTGCCATGTTGAACTTCCACTGACCAGTACGAGGGAGTGTGAGAGCGATAACACCAAATTTAACACACCTGCTCCCCATTCACAACTGAGACCTTGTTACACTAACGAGTCACATGACGCCGGGGAGGGGAAATGGCGAATTGGGCCCAATTTGGACATTTTCACTTAGGGGTGTACTCACTTTTGTTGCCAGCGGTTATTTTTAGGGGACAGCAAATTTACAGGTATACAAGCTGTTATACAAGCTGTACACTCACTACTTTACATTGTAGCAAAGTGTCATTTCCTCAGTGTTGCCACATGAAAAGATATAATCAAATATTTGCAAAAATGTGAGGGGTGTACTCACTTTTGTGAGATACTGTATGTACATATGAAATGTATATCCCTTCTGTAAATCAGTGATGCCTCGCTCCACGGCAAACCAATGAAATTAAAAAAATGTTTGTATGTTTTTTTTTTGTTTTTTTTTTTTTGTTTTGCTGAAATGAATTTCTAATTTCCCTCTGGGTTTTCTTCCTACAATGTTACTAACTAGCATTCAGAACACTTCTCGTCAAAATGTATCTACCATTACATGCATCCCCCACGGGTCAGACAGGGGCTCTTCAATGCCATACTGAATAAAACACTGGCATGATGGTGGAGGTACAGCAACATGTGACTGGATGAAATAAGCCTGCTTGGTGCGCATCTCTCTCAGTAACCGATGTGAGGTGCTGTCAGTGCGGGACGCGTCAGTGACTCGTGCACAACTGGTTTCCCCTCTCACTCCCCCCTGCTCTTCCCTTTGATCTCCAGATCAACTCAACGGTGTCCATGTCGGGTCTCCACGCGGTCAGCAGCTCTGACGATGTCAAGCCTCCGTTCGGCCTGAAGGGTCTGGGGGGCCACAGCCCGGGGGGCCCCATGCTCTCCCAGAAGCGCCTGTGTGCCATCTGCGGCGACCGCTCCTCCGGTGAGTCGTCTCTACCACCACTGCTCTTTGTGCCTGAATTATTGAAAGTGCTTTATTATTCGTGTTATTCTCTTTCCTCCTTATCTCCTTATTCGTCCTCGTTGAACGTGTCGCTCTTACTGTTACTGTTGTCTTTCTGCACTTCTCTCTCTCTTGCCTTTTGTCCTCTAACTCGTTCCTGCGCTCCCTCCCTCCCCCTTGTTCCTCCGTAGGGAAGCACTACGGCGTGTACAGCTGTGAGGGCTGCAAGGGCTTCTTCAAGCGCACGGTGCGCAAGGACCTGAGCTACACCTGCCGGGACAACAAGGACTGCCTGGTGGACAAGCGCCAGAGGAACCGCTGCCAGTACTGCCGCTACCAGAAGTGTCTGGCCTGTGGCATGAAGAGGGAAGGTAAGTGGGGGGGGGGCAGTCTGCTATCCCCAACTCACAGGCTTATTACAGGGTGACTCCCGGCACTAGGTAAGGCTTGGAGTGGAGGGAGGGACAGAGAGGAAGGTGAAGGGAGAGGCTCGGGAAAGACTTAGTGAGGGAGGGCTAGGATGCTTCCTTTTGAAATTGGTTGAGACATTTTATGGGAAGAAGGTTAAGAATGGATACTGGGGTGGGCCACTGGTTTCAGGTGCACCCCAACCTGAAGACCCACCCCAACCTGAAGACCCACACCAACCGCCTCATGAAATACAACTCTTTGACGTTGTTGACAAAACAAGTGAATTGGTCGCTCACTTCCAATTGCTGTTTTCAATTTAGTTTAATGTCAGTGCTCAGAATATATGTAAGTATAATAAACAACGTCTAAGAGGGTTGGAGTTTCTTTGACTATTGTAACATGATTTTCGACGGGGAGACTATTGACTGCAATCCACTGGGATGGAAAGAGCGAGAAAGAGAGGTGGAGAGAGGGAGAGGGAGCGCCTTGTCAACACTAACCCCTGTCCCCCTCTCTCCCCTCTTTTGTTTCCTCTCGTTCTCTCTCTCCCTTCTTCTGTAGTGGTCCAAGATGAACGACAGAGATGTAAGGAGAAAAGAGGGAGGGATGGATGGAGGGAGGGGTGTGTGTGCGAGTAAGATGGAGAGAATGCCACTGCATTTGGTGGGGAGGGAATGAGTACCTGTTATTTAGTTTAATGTCAGTGCTCAGAAATGGACCATACCACATGGAAGATGGCCCTCTCTTGCCAGCAAGACAGTAACCGTCTTCCTTAATACATTTTCTATTGTAGTGAAAAGGTAAAACAACAAGATTTTGTTGTTTTGTCGTGGTGTTCCATTTCTCTGAGAGGTACTTTAAGAATGTATTGGTGGGAAACAGGGTTCTCAAACTGAAATAGCCATTGGTAACAGCAGTTCTCAGTATATCTGACGCTGTAAAAAAGAAAATCTAATTATCGTCCTATATACATGTGGTGATAGAGGCTTATTGACATCTGATGGTGGAGCACCGATCATTGGGATTGTTGTGCCTTTTTTTGCGGTATGGGGTGACTCAAATATCTACACGGTCTTCAGTGCCTTTGGAAAGTATTCAGACATTTTGATGTATTATAGACTTAATTTAAAAACATATATCAATCTAGTACCCGTCGCAAAACTAAAGCATATTTTTAGAAATTTTTGCCAATTTATTAAAATTAGATAACTAATGTTTTCAGTACGTAAGTGTTCTTACTCTTTATCCGGTACTGTGTAGAAGCTCCTTTGGCAGCGATCCCAGCTTTGAGTCTTCTTCAGATTGCCTCTACCAGCTATGTACACTTGGATTTCGGCACTTTCTCCCATTCTTCCTTTTAAATCCTCTCAATCTTTGTCAGATTGGATGGGGAGTGTCAGCCAACTGTGTCTAGCCACAGATGTTCAATGTGGTTTCTGTCCGGTCTTTGGCTGGGCCACTAAAGGACATTCACAGACTTGTTCCAGAGCCACTCCAGCGTTGTCAGGGCTGTGTGCTTCTGGTTGTTGACATGTTGAAAGATGAGTCTTCACCCCATTCTAAGGTGTGTCCCCTGCATCAAAGTTTATTCAGTGACCTCACTGTATTCTGTTGTGTTCATCTTTCCCAGTCCCTGCCGCTGAGAAGCATCCCAATAGAATAATGTTCAAACTGTCATGGCTCTCCATAGGGACAGTTTCTTAGTTGGAGTTTTGGGACTTCCAAACTTCTTCCATTTCACAATGATGGAGACCTTTGTGCTCCTGGGAACTTTCTAAAATGCTTCAGCAGTTTTTTATGGCCTTCCCCATATCTATGCCTTGACATAGTTCTTTCTCTTTAGACTAGAGGGAGTTTTCTTAAACATGGCTTGGGTTTGCTCTGACATGTGCTGTGATGTGTGGGGCCTTATAGAGAGAGGTGTCTGACTTTTTAGATCATGTTCAGTCAACTGAATTGACATCAGGAGGACTCTAATAAAGTTCGAGAGAAAACTCGAAGGACACAGGATGGATCTGACCTCCATTTGAAGTGTCTGAACACTTATGTACATTACATGTTTCTGGTTTTCATTTTCAATAAGTTGGCTCAAATTTCTAAACATGTTTTTGCTTTGTAATTATGGGGGATTGTCTGACATAGTATCTGACTATCACAATTGTCATAGTCGGATACTATGTCTTGGGGCCACAATAAAGCATCTTGCAAACCTTGTGGCACCCAAGCCTAGAGTTTGAGACCCCTGGTATGATTGGTAAAGAAAGCATGAGAGTTGTTTGAACTAACTGGGAAATGTACATATCTGTGTATCTCTCTGTCTCTATTTCTCTGCCTTTGTTTCATATGTCACTCTTTCTGCTTTACTTCACCCTCTTTCTCTCCATTGCCTATTTGGATTATTTCTCTTTATTTCCTACCTTTCTCACCTTATGCTCTTTCCCTCACTGCTCTTTGCTGCCCTTTTTTTTTTCTTCTGTCGTCCTCCATCCCCCATCCTACTCCCTGTCTCTCTGTGGCACCCTTCCTAACCCCCCTCGTGTCCTTCTCCCTGCTCCCCGACTCTCTCTCTTCCTCCTTCCCTTTACCCCTCCTCTGCCCCTGCAGCCGTGCAGGAGGAGCGTCAAAGGAACAAGGAGCGGGAGAGTGAGGTGGAGTCCACCAGCGCCGTCAATGAGGAGATGCCCGTCGAGAAGATCCTGGAGGCCGAGATGGCCGTGGAGCAGAAGACCGAGCTGCATGCTGACGGGAGCTCCGGGGGCAGCTCGGTGAGTGTCCCTCCACCGGGCACTGTCATGTAGTCACATACAAAACACAGTCACTAACAGAGACACAGTCACACCCCCTGCACTTAATTCAAATAACTGGATTTATATCAAAAGTCAAATTTGTCATTTCACTGTTAATTTTAGAGAACCTTTATTTTCTATTCAGAACCTAATATATACTTTTAAATCTGAAAATAAGCAGAAGTGGCATTGATAATATTATTGACACCTAAGACTAAATATTTGGTAGCGTTTTGCCAGAATAACTGCCATCTCTTCCTATGGATGAGCGTCCTGCACCTCTACTGGCTGTTTTGACCACAGTTTGGTGCAAACTGCTCCATTTAAAAGGGTGCTGCCAACTCTCCACAGGGTTTTAATAGAACTCCGTCTGGTTTTATTGCTTACCTCATCAGAACAGTCCAGCGTTTTGTGCTTTTTGAAGTGTTTGGGATCGTTGTCCTGCTTAATGACCTTTGACGGAGCCTCAGCTTTCTGAAACTGGATTTGGCTTCGCGCCTTGGTATTCTCCCGATTAATGATGCCACGCACACCTTCAAGGCACCCAGTCCCAGAGGCAGCAAAGCAAAAGATCACCGAACCTCCATGTTTGATTGTGAGGAAGGTGCTCTTTTCTTTTAAGGCTTCAATTTGTTTTATGTAAACACTGAGATGGTATTCTTTATCAAAAAGCTCTAATTTGGTCTCATCTCTTCACTGGAGATTGTACCCAGAAGGATTGTGGCGCGTTCAGGTGTGTTTTGGTAAATTGCAGTCAGGCTTTCTTTTTTCTCTCAGCAGTGGTTCTCCTGCCATACAACCTTCTTTCACCGAGTTGGCAATGGATGGTTAAAGCTGACGTGCCTTCTGTTTGAAGGTCAGCTTGAATCTATGTGGCAGTTGATCAAGGCTTTTCTCCAAGCTCATTGTGGTACACAAAGTGCAAAAACAAGAGATTTTGTGCTTTCCTCTAATCAAACTGACAAATGAGAGATTTTCCTGAGAGATGATTGAACATCAACTGCTCTCTATAAGAAGTGGTGCATTATTTGAGTAAGTGTAAGGGTGCCAATACTTTTGGCCACAGTTGTACCCACTGCTTACTACTGACGCATTGGTTTATCAACAATCAATTCATACATTTAAGTGACACAACCTTTGGTAACAGTACCAGTTTCTCTGAGTGGATCCAAATACCTGGTCTCTGTTTTGGGGCCTGTGTCGAACCCCTTGTTCTTTCTGTCTTGGCAGCCCAACGACCCGGTTACCAACATCTGCCAGGCGGCCGACAAGCAGCTGTTCACCCTGGTGGAGTGGGCCAAGCGGATCCCCCACTTCTCTGAGCTGGCTCTGGACGACCAGGTCATCCTGCTACGTGCCGGTAAGAGCCTTGCCCTTTCATGTGTGTCTGGACCCAACTGAACACAGGGAGGGGCTGCCAAATCAAACTCCGGGCTGCGACCTAACGTTAGGTTGTCTGCACTGAAAATGTAAACTGCTGCAAATAGGGTTTATAATAAATAGGTTATTTATTTTCCTAAAGCTGTGGCACTCACTTTTTATCGATTTTAGGTTAAAAAAAAAAGTTGCAGCTGCGTTCTTGAAACTTGACTCTCAGAACACGGTGGACAGGACTAGGCAATATATCAGACGGGGGGGAAAAGGAACATCAGTCATACCAACAGGAAAACGCAAAATCCACATTATTTGATACAAACATGAGATCAGACAGCAGGCTGAATCCATGTCCCCGTAACCCCCTCAGGTTGGAACGAGTTGCTGATCGCCTCATTCTCCCACCGCTCCATCAGCGTGAAGGACGGCATCCTGTTGGCCACCGGCTTGCACGTGCACAGGAACAGCGCCCACAGCGCGGGCGTGGGAGCTATCTTCGACAGGTAATCCCCACACCCAGAGGGGCGTGCCACGGACCCCGGTGACGCTTGTAGGCCAGCCTTCCACGTGTTCATCCACCAGCTCAGAGCAGAGGGAGCGGTTAGGCATTCTGCATCGGTTTTAAGTGTGCGGAAGACGATGCACTTTCCATGTTGTTTTTGTAACGGCAGTTTTATTTGATCATAAACACTCACATTTTCAGTCATAGTCATCCATTGCTGCGTTGAGACGGTAGCCAGCTGGGCCTTTTTGGTAGCCAGCTAGGTTCTTATTTATGAGGTGGCAATTGGTGTTCTTTGAAATGAGGTGAATTTGTCTGGCTGAAGTGAGAATGACGAGCCTAACGTACCCCCACCCCGCCCCCCCCCCCTCGATGGGTTCTGCTGTCTGGTGTGATTGGCTGAGGCTTCACTGCTAGGTCTGCCTGTAGAAGGGCACGGCATGCCAAAATGCTGGGGACTAATGCTTCAAGTAGATGTCACTGTTGATTCCACTAGGATAACCCCCTTGCCACCACAAACACAGCCACACATGCAAACCACACGCCACAATAGGTGCTAAATTTTGGATTGGCAAACGCCAGTATTTCCTTGAGTAGCGTAGTCTAAACCAAATGGTGCGGTCCTGAGTCCAACCCTCTCAGGGAACGGACGTGCCCATCTCAACGCGATTGGGTCCCGACATCACATGGTGGGAAGTCATTGTTTATTACACAGTAACGGCGTTGTAGATGATGAGCTGCAGGACTCCCAATTCCAACAGAAACTACAGCATCTCTCGGATTAACCAGTTGCAGGCTTTTGTTTCAGATTCATCACAGTCTAGACACCCTTGCTTCAATGTGGTCCAATTAATGTTTTTTTATTATCTTTTTTGTTCTCATTGCTCATTTTTTTTTCTCATCACATTTCAGAAACAAATTCTATTTTCTTAGTATTCATTTATGATTTATTCCAAATTGATTTTCTTAACCTGATTAAACTGCCCTGATCATATTTCTGCATTGTTTCTTTTATTGAATACTATTTATTCTGCTCTATTGGCTCTTGCTTATCTGCTCTCCTGTCACTGGCTCATGCTAATACCCATAACCCCTTTGTGCTGATTTGGATACACAAGTACCTTAAAACATGCATACCAGGAAGTTGTAATATGTTAATTATTGCAGACTCAATAACATATGCCTGAAGCGCTTACAGTAGTCAAGAGCGAAATTCTTGGGTATTACTATATAAAAAAAATTCAATCTGACCCAGTGTAAAAATGTTCTCTAGATCTTGTCTGTGGTCAAACGTCTCAACCTATTTGATTCCATGTAACATTCAGTCACATCTTTGTATTTTTGTCATACCTCCAGCTTTACTTCCCCTAGCCTTAGTGCTATCTGAACCATTTTCTTCAGGCCAAGTCATTTAACAAGAGCCTGTAGCTTGTTACTCCCAGAAGTGGATCTGGGCACCAAAATACACCAGGGAGTCTAACCTATCTGTTCCTCTGGGCCCAAACCCACACAGGACAGACTTGTCATAGCAATGTAACTGTGTAATAACATTGTCATAACACGTTGTGATTGAACACACAGGGAGAGTGCGCACAATGCAGAGGTTGGGGCCATATTTGACAGGTAATGACGCAACCCACACCCACCTTCCCCTATCAAACAAACACAAAGCCAGTAAACAATGCCACAGAAAGAGAAATACATTAACCCGGTTTTATAGCTGGAGATCCCGTCAAATGAAAGTCATGTGATTTGCCCAAGTGTGGGCTGTGTGCGTCCTGTCCGCGTGGGTTTGAAAAGTGTCGTCTTCTGTTTCTCCTCTCCTCTCTGGGAGCGCAGGCTCAACTTGTCGCCGACGCAGCGTCGACAAACAGATAGAGCGCTTTCTTTCCTCGCTCTGTGTTGTCTCTGTCGTCATTGAATTACGGGTGATTCCACGCTAACGGAATTACGCCGAGGCTCCGATGTGTCACTTTTAAATGTATGATGTGTGTTGTTGTCAGTCATTTACCGCAGTTGGAGTGTTTGCTGTCCTTCAAGTACATATGTTTTATCAATAAGTGTACATTGTTTAAAGTTGTCCATGTGCATAGTTGTATGGTGTCTTTTACTTTGAAATTGAATGGTGTTTTGACATACATTTTAAAGTAAACACATCTGAGTCTCAGTGTTACTCTTTTACCGTGGTATATCCCTCTCCCAGCATTTTTCTCAAAGTACAGTCGTCTGTCTTTAAATAACAAGTATGGTTTTGGCTAGTGCTTAGATGTAATTAGATGGATTATGTTGTGTTTTTAACATAGTTCTTTCTTCTATAAAGTAGTAACATTGTAAATGCATGTATCTCAGGCACCTGGAATTATGTTACATTCTGTCTTTGACTGCTGCATCGTTTTTTGCTGCGATCTCCAGAGCAGACGCTAACCCCCGTCTTCCCACCCTCCCATCTCTCTGCCCCGACTCCCTCCAACCCCCTGCCGGCAGAGTCCTCACCGAGCTGGTCAGTAAGATGAGAGACATGCAGATGGACAAGACAGAACTGGGCTGCCTTCGAGCCATCATTCTGTTCAACCCAGGTAATCCGTTTCCGACAAGACCGACCGTCTCAGCCCAGATGATGATTTTAGCTCAGACGTAGCATGGCGTCAGAGTGTCCACGCGCTAGCTGTTCTCACCGGTGTCGTACGATCCCTGTGTGTTCCGCCGTTCAGATGCCAAAGGCCTGTCCAGCCCCAGTGAAGTGGAGCTGCTGAGGGAGAAAGTGTACGCATCTCTGGAGTCCTACTGTAAACAGAGATACCCCGACCAGCAGGGCAGGTACAGGAGAAACACGCACACTAACGCACACGTTACGCCAATGTTACGGCCGCGATTCACCTCACTCTTTCCCTCCCGCCGCTCCAGGTTCGCTAAGCTCCTCCTCCGGCTGCCAGCGTTGCGCTCCATTGGCCTGAAGTGCCTGGAGCACCTGTTCTTCTTTAAGCTGATTGGCGACACCCCGATCGATACGTTCCTCATGGAGATGCTGGAGGCGCCCCATCAGCTGACCTAAGAACCAGGTTCTGCTCCGGTCTTACACCAGGGGTTCTAGTTCCGGTACTCTGGTTATGGGATTTCACTGTGTCCAGCTCATTCGCATCCAACCCCCCTCCCCCATAAGCTGATACAGCTCTGAAAGACCATATGCTGTAAAAAGATAATAAATAATACACACACACACACTTTTTCCAACACACACTCACAAACAGGCACTTTTTCAAAATAAGGGTTAAGACACATTGAAAATCTCCTTTTTAACCACATGCACATTTTATCATAAGTTATCAGGTTCTAGCCCTTCGCTTTGAGTGTTAAAGCTTCTTCCAATCCGGTCAACCTTCCTGATTTCTGTTGGGTTCGTTTATTCAGATATATCGCCATACGCATGGAGATGACGAGTGGTTTCTCAGTCTTTTGGTTTTACTCTCTGGGTTAATCCGAAATCTGTCATAATCATGTAATATTTCAAAAAACTTTCCCCCCACTTCTGTTGGTTCGAGAGACCTCTATCTGCTCTCAGTTCACCAATAAGAATGTGATTTTAATGCAATGCTTTATTTACGCTTAAATATGCTCAATCCTTTTTAAAGTACTGTACTCATTAAATGAGACCTTTTCAAGGCATTGAAATCCACGTAGGGGGCACATTGGTTTGCCCTTCTTAAAGCGCACACCAGGCTTTAAATAAAAAATGATTTAATGTTTTTTTCTTTAGTTTAATATTGGCGTTTGGTCTCAAGTCCAAACAAGGGCCATTTGGCATAGGAAGTTGGAGCTTGTTCGAGAGCACTGCGTTCTAAGGTGTCATTGTATAGGTTTATTTTATTTGATACCCTATCCGATGGTCATATTTGCACTCTGTGAAACGTTACTGTGTAAGTAAACATTTGTTGCAGAAAACCCATCTTTTAGAAACCGCGGCAGCCAGAATGAACCCTTCCCCGAAGCACACGTGGTCTTTATTAGAGCCAAGATTTTGATGGCGGTGCTTTGTTGTTTTGTGTCATCGGGGGCTCGCGGCCTCAATTCACGTTAACATTCTGTAAAAGAAGAAGAATAGGACAGGGCGATCCCAATCTATGCATACAGTAGGGAAGACGCAGGGGTTAGCTAGCATGTTAGCGCACACGCAGTGAAACAAGATGTACTGTAAACAATAATAAATGAAACAAACTTGAAGGGTTTTACGAATTGACTGGATTGTAAGCTTGAAAAGCCACCTCATTGTCCCTCCCCCACTAGTACTGCTAGTGGTGCTATCACACTCTGATGCCGTTCGTCCGGCCCACTCTTGGAAGTGTCACGGGTCAGGGGGATAGACTCCGCCCCCTTAGGCTGCCCAGCCTCTGACAATAATGTGCAACTGATTGGCCGGCTTCAGCGGATGACGTGCCAGTCCTCTACTGCCACTTTAATGCGTGGTCCGTTTGCACAGAACTATGCACCGGGGCTGATTTAACTCCCCATGACAGAACTGGACTTTAACTCATTAGACACAAACTTTTGGGCGTATTATAAAGAGCATCATTACAAGCAATGCGAGTAATATCGGAGGATGCATAGCAATTGTGACCATACTGTGGGAATGGAAGGATTTACGTGGGTTGTTTCTAAATATTTAGAGATTGGTATAAATTACCAAAACTAAGGATGGAAAATAGATAAATAATGCTGTTTAAAGTTACTGGACAAGCTGTCCCGAACTTGTTTGAGTGATGCGGCCGCTCAATTACTGACGTGTTTCCACCAATGCAGACCGGGTTATGACAGTTAGCCTAGCGCTCAGGAGCGTTGGGCCAGTAACCAAATCATTTGCCGCATTGAATCCCCAAGCCCATAAGGTGACAAATCTGCCGTTCTGCCATTGGAGCAAGGCAGTCAACCTTAATAGCTCCAAAGGCACCTAACGCATTAGCCCTCCCAGTGCTTCTCCGGTTTGGAAGAGTTGGGTTAAAAGCGGAAGTCACATTTCGACCGGACCTCGTGTGTAATTGTCGCCGAAACCGATTTCATTCAAACTCAGTACACGCACACCCTTACACAAGGTCGAGATTGCAGGTACACACTGCCCCTCTCCCCCACCCCTCTTGAAATAGAGGTCTGCTCAAAATAGGATCGCCTCAGCCAGTCCCCCCAGTCGCTTGTAGTCAGCCCTTGTGCAAGAGTGGAATGCCTCCCCCGTGTGGATATTGAGGATTATGCGTGTCTAACACGGTAGCCTGCTCAAACCGTACGGAAAGGCAACGCCGTAGACCAGTTACATACCTGTGGGTTTATGTATGTCTATGCATGTGAGCGGCACCCAGCCCTTCCTCAGGTGTCCGGACGGCTTATGTACAGAGAAGAGGATGGGCCGCCGGTCACGCGTTCGCAGCAGAACCTCTGAATCTAATTCAGACTTAGCGGCTGCAGAATGAAATTCACGAGTCGAACTCGAGGTCAGTGTTAAAAAAAAAAAAAGAGAGAAAAAAAATTGTAGTCCCACAGAGTAGAGTTATGTGTACCCCCCCACATGTGAACAAAGATCTGTTCACACCTCCATGCTGGCAACAGCAGGTTCTGTAATTCCCTCTTATGGTTTTTTGTTGGTGTTTTTTTTTTTGGACCTTCCTCAGTTGAATGTGAACGCCTGTCAATATCCCGTTTCTTTAAAAACAATGCATTTACAGTGAATCCCTTGCTATGCTGTGTCTATACAATTTAGTTTTGCAGAGATTTAGTACAGTACAGTTCTACGTATAACAGCTCTATACAAATTCTACAGGTTCCATAAGCTAAGCATCTTATGAAGTTGTTCAGGCAGACAATGTTTCAGAAGAATGGTCAATTGTTGTATTTTTTTCTTCTGCCTGTGTGCTTGTCTTTGTTGATATGCGAGTACATTGACTACAGACAACAAAGCTCTGGTTATACCAGCGAGCTTGGCTGGCTGCAGCGCGGAGAGAGGTTTTCAACAGAAGATGCACAGGAGAGCAAGGGGCAAGCAAAGGGCGGGGGGGGAGGGGTCAATTGGCATATACTGTACGTCGCCCGGCCCCGTCTCTTCCCTCGCCAGCGGAGTGCAATGTCCCTATTGGTATTACTTGATGGCAGCGCGGTGGCAGTCGTCGCCCCCTGGAGGCTGACTGCCCATGTGCAGCCCAAAGATGCGTGTCCCTTGTGACCGCGTGCACTCAAGGCGGAAGCCTGGACCTTTAATTACATACAGTATCTCCTCTTGGTTAGTTTGGAAATCACTTGCTTTAAAGATATATAAAATGAAACGCTTTATTTCAACTGTTGGGGACTCGGAAGCTGTACTGTGTTGTTGTGCGGCGGGGTGCGATACTTAGGCGCCCGGTGGCAACAGTCCACTCTGCCATGATGAAAAAGCCCCACGCCACCCCTGTGATGTTGCAACACTGCCAGTGAGGTGTGAAGGTCAGCGTCCGCGCTGCACTGCGCTGGGGTCCCATGACAGTTGAGTGTTCAGAGTAGTATGCTTGCTCACTAAAAGAGGGCCCCTTATAACAAGGGTGTCACAGCAAGGGCGGAGGGCACTGGTCGAAGGGGTCAGAGGCCAGAGGTCCCTCGGGTGCTTATTCTGTGCATTGGTGCTTTTTTATTTTTAATTTTATTAAAAGGTCGCCCTTGCGTGATTGCCAAGAGGGCGGAGTTAAAAGCTAGGGACTTGCATGGAAAATGTTTTCTAGTTGCTATTTGGATCAGGGTTCGGTGTTCCGTGTCCAGTGTGCGAACAGTGTGTTTACGTAGAAAAATATGCGTGGAACTCTGCCAGCAAATATTGGCTTCGGAAAAAAAAGTGTTGCCATAGAGCCCAATGGTTCAAGCTGAAGTCACACCTCAACTTGAGGGGAGGGGCTAACTCAACATGGTAGACACCATACCCTCTTAGGAGGGGATTGTGTGCTCCAGTTGGTAGAATGCATTAAAAGAGAAATTGCTTAGGGTGGGAACCTTTCGCTTGATCAGATGTTGATCAAGAAAAGCTGTTTTCTTTTTCAATAGATTTAGAGATTTTCTGTAATTAACTCCCACCAAAATACACTGCTTCTATGTCTGTTTGACTGCGCTATTCATCTTTGTGTATTCAGGAGTATTAAACATGCAAAAACTGTTATATCACATGGGATCTTCAGTTTCCTTTTTCTTATGTCTACTTCTTGTCAAGTTTTTATCTCTGACTCCAGAATACATGTGGAAATGGTTGACTATTTTGTGTGTTTTGGGGAAGGCAAGAAAAATATGAATAATGATAATTTTTTCTTCATTAATTCGTAATCTGTTTCTGTTTGTTGTACTATGTCAGAGTAAAGGTTTTAATACTGTACCAATTCCTGTCTCGGTGCATTTTGTCTTTATCCATGCTTTCCAGTGCATGTTGAAATAGGTATTGGAAGAACAGTGAAACATTTGACTTGTTTGACCACCATGTAAGCAAATATTGGATTCATTTTTATTTCATTATACTTTCTAATGTTCTCAGTTGACATAAATCAGTGTACAAATTTTTCAGGCTTTGTACAAAGAATAACTTGTTTTCTAATAAATGGAATGTCCCAACTGGCCATTGTGGTCCCCTGTGCCAAGAAATGGGATGGTTTGGTCCTCAGTCCAGCAGGACCCCCGGGCCTCGAGTGACCAGTGGCGCTGTAGTTTAGCGATCAATCCACCAGGGGGAGCGCCGACCTATGTCCGCCTATTCAGTGAACTGCACGGTGTATTTTCCACCAGCCCACCAGCCCGCTGTACCAACTGTGGAGTGTCCCTCCGTCGTTTGCCGCTGTCTGGTAATGACCGTTTCTGTCTGCTGGTTAGTTTTTTGTTATTTCACCCCGCCCATGTCTCCTCCCCCAGTTCTGACTCATTGGTTTACATTTATTCACAGTCAACATTTTGTGTACGTTTCCCTGAAGCGTGAAAATGGACAGTACATTTTGAGTTGATAGAAAATAGTTTTAAATGGTAAAACATTTAAAGTTGTTCTTGTTTAAAGTTCACTTTACGTAGGTTTGGGCCGTGTGACAACACTAGTTTATTGAAAAATGTCAAGTAGCCACTTAACGTTAGTGTAGGAACTCAGTAACTTTGTCATATAGCATAATGGCAGAAAAAAAAACATTCCTCTATACTTGTGTCATTTTTGTGTTATTCGGCATTATACCGAAACAAACTTTACATTACACATGGCTAATTGCGGCTTTCTTATCAGTGAGTGTAATTTGACTGAAACAGAACCTGTTAACACAAGCGGTGTACTGTAGCGCCTAAGAAGTTGCGTCTGTTGTTCCAATGGGATCCAGCAGAGGGAGCACATACAACGACCTCTATTGATGGAAACAGACATGGATAAGCTTGATGTCAAGCAGTGGTTCAGTTGTATTTTAGGCCTATGTGTGGACTCATGTCTTTTATTCAAGTCCATACATATTTTACATTCATCAGTGGAAATTGTTTTGCTGGGGGTTAACATCTATAGTCCTGGCTGGAGGACAAACACTTCTGGTTTTCAGACCTTGGATACCAGAAAAGTGCAAGCTGCTCGAAGCAATAAGATGTAATGGTTTTGTCCCTCCAGGACTGAAGTTGTCCTTATAGAAAATGAGTGTTTTTCTTTTTAAATCAGTCTCCCCAATGTACATTGTCTCACTTCTCAGTCAGCCTTGCTCTCTGCTGCTCACTCCTAGCTGGACTGTCTTGCGATGGCTTCTTCATCTCTCTCAGGGTCTTTTCAACACATTTTCTTTCCAAACTCCTACCCTCCCCAATCCTGTTCCTCTCCTCCCACCCGGTCCCCCGTCCCCTCCCTCCCTGCCCGTTCCCCCACGTGTTAGAGGGTGGTATAATGGTGCCCTTATGCAGGGATGGAATTTTCAAGTTCTGTTTTAAACTCGTGCTTCAAATGTTTGATTTCTCTCAATATTATTGCTGGGAATCTGAACTTAAAATATGTGTTTGAAGTGATTTGCCAATATTTTGTTGGGCAATTTTGGTGTGAGAGCTCCCATTCCTCACTGCAGGTGGCCAGAAACTGATTGAACCTGTGTACTGATTATTATAACACAGCAGAAATTCACATCTGGAAAGATGTAGAGGATCTAGACATCTCTGTACTGTTTGTGTTTTAATCACTCTGTAACTAGAAAACACTTCATTTTTAACACCTTAAAGCACATAGTGGTTTTCAGATGTTATTCATACAAATAGCATAGAATTGGGTTCAAAGGTCAGGCTCCATCAATTTTAATCCGATAAGTGGTTGTCTTTTACATTGTGTTTTTTAGCCACCATGTTGTTCATCACGTCTGAATGATTCCATTGAAGAAAGTGTCTCCTCTCTGATCTCCATCTTCATTCTGTCTAGTCAAATGGCCTGAGTTGAACCTTTCCTGTCCCTCACTCCCAGCCTTTCTTCTCTAAACTCAACCCGTTATTGCTCACATAGCCTGCATGTGTACGGTTGTTATGAGACTAAGCATAGATTGTGTTTTAGGATGTTGGATGGCATGTCTGTGTTTCCCAGAGTTGGTAGGCCTATGTGATTACAGAACACCTTATCACTTCTTCGTGTTTGCTAGATGTGTGCAAACCTAATATTTACGTTATACCAAACTCCATGGACCTGAAACAAAATTAGTAACAGGACATTTTTTCACAGACTTAAAACAAGCTCTAAATAAATAATGTATCATAAAAGGCCCTTTTAACGTATTTTGTGACAAATTATGATTATGTTGTTATTGACTGTCATTAAGATTAGTATCTGCTGTTGCGGGGGGCATGATGCAGTTGTCATAACAGCTACACCAAAGACATGCAACCATTTTTGCATAAAATCCATTAAAGCTGTTGCCTCATTATTTTGATGTCAATAGTTTGATGTCTGTTGTCAATATACATGGACAATTGTAGCAGTAAAGTCGTATTTATACGCATGTGAAGTACATTTTATAGTACATAAAGTAGGTTTTATAGTACATAAAGTAGATTTTATAGTATGTAAAGTAGGTTTTATTGTATGGTTTATCTAAGGAGAGACCTATAGTGACTAGGATGCACTTAGATGGGGTAAGGAAACCATGGCCTTTCACCGTTTCATCATAAACACGGCAGCATGTAAACTACATCTATTCAAATGTATAGTTGGTGGACATGGAGAAGCCTCCGAAAATAGTTAAAAGATGGCAAAATGAGAATAGAACATAGCCCATATAATGTATAATTCCAGATCTGAGAGAAAGACGTTCTGCTCCAAAAAGAAAAGTACACCCATTACAAAGCCAGCAGTTAGAGGCTGACAAGAACATCCGACATCCTGGACAGTCCAATCTCATGAAGCTATGATCATAATTATTATTCTTACAGAAAATGTAAAACATCACTGGCCGACAGATTTTGACTTGATCACCATCACAGTTAGAACATCTCTAGAGTCTTATGTACCATCACTCACAAAGTACAATTCTGATGAGAAACCAAATATCATTAGTCTTTGTTTCAGATTTGATTTATTTGAATAAGTGAACATTTGCATTTTGTTCCAAATGTCTCACAACAAGGTAAGTGAGGGCATCTGCAAAGGCATACTCACCAGGATTTAAAGTGGGAGGGATGAAATGTAACCTAGGGCAAATGGGGAAGGGATTGGAAAAGCACAGACAGGAAGGAAGTGGAGGGATTATTATTCTGTTTCGTTGTAGTTATTTGTTCTTGATCACATAGGCTGGGTTTGAGGAAACAAAAGTCAAACCAAGCCAGATTACTTTCTGATCTCTCTCCAGAGGCAGACATAGAGGAATTCTGACCTCATATGTGGCTTTAGTTTGCAGAATATTTTTGTGCTCTTTTACCCATTGAAAGGCTTAGTGTGTCCAAAGCTTTGACTGGGACTGTACTACATGGAAAATGTATTTTCCTCATAAACCATAACGACTGCTTTCTGATAAAATTTTTGCCGATCAGTCAAAGACAGGCATTTCTTGCAAGACTTTTTACAGTTGAAACATGTACATTGGTGCCAGGTGACTGTGCCACGCTGCTGAGAAATCACCTCACAAGATAGCCTACCCTTCTGTCCCTCAGGGAATTGACATAAAGAGCATTTTGGGCCTTCCACTGTATTTTCTGTCTTCAAGTTATTTTGGTCAAAGCAAGAAATTCTTCTAAATTTGTATTAATATGTATTTGTATTCTAATGTTATGTAGTGTTTTTACAAGCAAATAAACACTTTGTGGCCAGATACATAGCTTTAAATTTCTCTGGTGGCCTGAAAGTGGGGCACACAGTAGCAATTGTAGGCTTTATGATCATTTGGCGTTCACTTTACCTCAGATCGCTAACTCACCTCATGCTGTGTTTTGTTGACCCCCACAGCTAGCGCTTAACCTTTAGCATTTGGCTTGCTCAACCCCTAGGCGCTAATTGCGAGCTCTGAGCCAATCAGAAAACTGGAGAAGAAACTGTAACTAGAAATCAATGAGAAAGGGCGATATTTCTTGCGCATGTGCAAAAGTACTACGTAGCGTTCGCTGCTGAAAACGACTAGTGTGTATGTGATGATCACTAACCAAGACTCGTCTTAGATGCTAATTCCTCTAGCGTCTGAGCGCAAACCAAACGCCCATATGTGCACAACCCCTAATGATTTTTGGCATAGTACTGTAGATAAAAAAACATGGTTGTTGCTCCATCTAGCCTATTCAGAAGTTGGAAAATTGCTTACACACCTCATCAGTTCTAATCATATGCTGGGGATCCAGTCCTAATCATATGCTGGGGATCCAGAGGACGAGATCCATGGGAAGTGGAATTTCTTGTCGATTGGAATGGAGTGTTGAAACCAATGGACCTCAGGTGCTTGTGGTACTGAGAATGTTATTTTGTACACGGTGGGAATGTTACCTAGTCTCATAAAAAAAAATATTTTCTTAGGAGTGTATATTTACTATTTGACCAGGTGTAACTGTTCTAACAGTTTTGCCAATTTTTAGAATTTTTGTTTTTCTGTTTCCTCAAATCGTGTAAAGGACAAATTGACAAGTATTTGACATCTGTGCTCTGGTACTACACCCCTGTTAGTTTGGGAAACACTGTATTAAGTTGCAGACATTCCATGGAATTACCCTTCAATTAGCTAGCGATTAAGTCCCATATGGTAATTCTAGAACATGTTTCACCTGAGTGAAAACTGGTTTTAACAGTTGGTGGAGCAAGGTGTTACAAAGCCTGGGTTTTGGGTTTGATAGTCATGGGGTACTTGTACTAAAACAAATGGCTAAGAAATGTCTGCTCTCACAATTGTAAGTCTCTCTGGATAAGGGCATCTCTTAAATTATTAAAATGTAAATAGACAAATTCCAAACCTTTCCGGTGCACAGCTGGTTGTGGATAAGGCTACATAAGATGAAATCTCCACAGTTCTCCTCTGCACTCGCCCTCCTCCAAGGCTCTACTGTACCAATGGGCCTGTCTCTGCTGCTTCCTGTCTCACAAAAGGCCCTTCTGTTTCCCCTGTGTTTCCCCTGCCGCCCCACCCCCTTCCTCAACACCCCAGTGGTACATTCCCTTCCTCCCCCTGTTGCATTCCGTGTTGACCTGTCCCATTGCGGAGCACCTCTTCTACTTCTGTCAGGACAGAACCATAGTGGTCCATTCTGGAGCATGGTGGATGTTCAGGTTGTATCAGTAGAACTGGGAATGGTCCGGGACCACATCACACAGTATTACTACCCTACCTAAGGGATGATACGATATCTACTGGCGAATCTCATGATTATCGTTCTGTTGTGATTTGGTTTTGTGGTTTTACTGTAATCTTATACAAACATTTTTGTTTTGCTCACCGTGACCACTGCAGATGTAAAAGAGGGAGTTATGTGTTTTAAACAGTCATGGAAGAAAATAAAAAAGTGCTGATAAAATGTTTTCTTTCCTATTTTAGAAGATTGAGAGTAAGTTATGAAGGAAATATACTGTTTTGGTGAACATAGCATACTAGCACAAAAATAATATTATGAAATTTTATGAACAATTAGATATTTGGGTTGGCAGTTCTATTGGGTAGAGAATCTGACCAGTAAATGAAAGGTTGCTAGATCAAATCCCAGAGCCTGGCAAGGTAAAGAAATCTGTAATTCTGTCCCTGTTCAAATAAGTTTATCCTAAATTGTTTCCAGATTGTTGCTGTAAATGAGAATGTGTTCTCAGTCAACACACCTGGTAAAATAAGGGGAAAGAACAAGATATCAGACTATAAAACATTATCATGATATAAAACGGTCTCTAGATTTTTTCCATCACTTTGACATATGGCTGCTAGAACAGTACCTCTTCTGGAAAACAGGCCCAGCATTAATCCTTGCATGTTGCATTTGTAGTTATTTTGTAACTTTGCTGTTGTTATCATTTATGTTGTTATTGGTGTAGACCGTTTCATGTTACATATCATTTTAGCCTGCAGTGATAATAAGTGAAACATTGTTACTGAAAAATCAACTGAAGTTTCTATTCTGAAGGATGGATGATTTGATATAGCTTTTTAGTGAACTTTGGAAGCTATGCTACTGGTTGTGGGTGGTGAGGTTACCAAAACAGCAGCCAGGCCAGAGCTTCAGTGGACAGCTGGCCTCTGGGTTGAGGGAAGGTCAGGTGGGTCATTTTGACGTTAGCATGACGCTGTGCTCCACCTGCCCTGACTTACCGTGAGAATGTCCTCTGAAGAGCAGGGGTTGTCTTCCATCACAGGCAAATGAACTAATCACTGTCTGCTTTATTTTTTCTACAGTTACAACTAAACAGTTTTGTAATTGTATGTCAGTTCATGGGATAACGGTATAACTTATTTAATTTATTTCAATTATTGTAATTTTTTGTAAGAAGTATAAAAACACTGAAATATGTTGCTTTGATTTTTCAAGTATTCAACCCCAACACATTTATATTTGGTTGTGCCATCTTTTGCTGTAATAACAAAATAACAGCTTTAAGTCTTTTGGTAAGTGCAGTTATCCATATTTTTTGTTATGGACTTAATGTGTAAGTATATAACAAATTATATTCTTGTTCACCTCCCTGCCACGGTAACAAAGTTTGGCTGGATGGCCAGCTCTTAAAAGAGTCTTGGGAGTACCAAACTTCTTCTATTTCACCATGTTGGAGACTTCTGGGTTTTGCTCTGACAGTGAAGTGTGGGATCTTACAGACATTTGAGTTCCTTTCTAAATCATGTCCCATCACTTATACTTGCCAAAGATGGAGAAAATCTGGACACCTCACAAGGATGATCAGATTGATCTAAGCTGAATTTGGATTGTAATGCAAAAGGTCTGAATACTTCAGAAGAATTAAATAATTCAGTTTTTCTTTCTCAATAAATTGGCACAGATTTCTATAACATGTCTTCACCCTATTTTATTAATATTAAATATATTTAATCAATTATAAATGACGTCTATAGTATAAGAAAATATGGAGAAAGTGAGGGGTTCTGAATAATTTTTGAAAGCACTGCATATTTACAGTGTGTGTGTGACTAGGCATGTTTAACTTTTAGTCCCCAGAAAATACGTAACTAATGTACTATGTGAGGATGTCCCCACTAGGAAAGAAATGATTTACTGACTAGGTTTTGGGTGAAACTTCCTATTTGGTTTAGGGTAATGAATTGTGGGTTAGGCATTATGGTTTGGTTAAGTTTAGGTATAGAGATTGCAGTATGACAAAGACCATAAATCATGGAGTGACAACCAGTGTGAAAATGTTGTATGTGTCAATTATGTGTCTAAACTGAAAACGTTTGGTTCATATGCCTGTATGTTAAAATAATATTTGAGAAGTATATTAATGCCAGTCTGCAGACTTATTTTAGGCATGTTGGCAGCTGTCATGGTTAGCAACTGCATTTCAGCCAACAGTGTTGGGGTGTGGTCAAAATCAATGAAATTTCTATTCTGAGAAATATAAACAGATTTTGATTTATCGTTTTGTACTTTCTGGAAAATTACAGATTGGCCTAATCTTTATCTTTTGTTATGATAATGACCACATACACTGCTCCACTTTCTTGTTTAAATCTGCAAATGAACACTCACAATATTAGATTGGCCAACTCAGTGTTCTGTTGAGAGCAACAAAATCAGACAAAGTCAAAAGAAGAAATTTGGCAAATCCTGCAAGAAGCCACAGGACTACTTGGAGGACATAACCACAGGACTACTTGGAGGACATTACCATAGGACTACTTGAAAAGTCACTAGACTACAATGAGTCAAGAAAATCCCTTCAGAAATGTGACTCCTTACCAGAGAACAGGATTCCTTACCTGTCACAACACTGTCTGGTCTTCATCTGTCTTCTGATTCTCACTGTCTTGTCAAAGATAATATTAACATATATGTAAGATTTGTGAGTGTCCACACTAAAACATAGAGTACATTTGTTTCTAATGTTAATGGCTGTTGTATTGTCTGTCAATCAATGATCAGAAGTGTGAGTCTCCACTGTATGTTTCAAGTGTCATTGTTTTGTTTTTGACTCCACTTATCAAAGACAGTTTCACCATCAGGTCTGAGTGGGTAATTCGCCGTTTGCCATCAGGCTCCTATATTAGAGCAAACTCCGCCCACCCAGGCGAAAACGAGATGTAAATGTGTTGAAAAACACGTGCCGTTACAGGTTATTCTCAGGAAATGCTTCAAGATGGACCAGTCAGCGTAAAGCCATCACGTAGAAGGATGCTACGTCATGACCTATTTTCTTGAGGGTGTGGTTTATGACATGTCGATCTAGAACCTGTCACTGTTGGTGTTTCTGTCTTTGCAGAAACGGGAGGTAATTGAAGGAATAATTTAAATGATTTATTCCAACATGAAACCATTGTAGTTTTACAGAGTCAGATATACACGATCATCTTGATGGACACATTCTCTCACACACACTCATCTGTGGGACAGTGTCACCGACGTTCCATCCCGTAGTCACTAGGTCAGTTGAAGTGAACCCCCAATCGCCTGCACCTCCCTCCGCTCCCCACGAAAAAAAAGCTGGAATCTCCCTGTGTAAATACTGTTTGATCCCCCCAGTCCCCCTCTCTCTCTCTCTCTCTCTGTTCATCAATGGCCCTCATTCATTCCCCCTGCATGCCCCTGTAGCCTGCCCGCCCTCTTCTACTATTCATTCCTATGATTTTTCTTGCCTGTACCTTTCCATGACTTGCCCTCTTCCTCCCAGCTCCCACCTTCCCCACCTTAATTTCCCTCATATCGCTCACCTCTGTCTTGTTTTCCAACTTAAATGGTTAGAAGGATGCTGAAGTGATTCATGTGCTCAATCTATATGCTGTATTTAGATTAGGGGATTTTGTTGATACAAAACTAATTAAAGGTAACATCAACAAGTCACTATAGGCTGGATCCAAATTCACAATGAATCCATTAAAAGCTCTGTAATAATTTTAGGTGGTTAATGAACTCTGCACCTTTCATGATATAGGCTCTGTGTGTGTTGCCAAAATGCTTTTTTATTGTTGCCATTTTAGGTCACCTGACCGAATTATCTCTAATAGTGATTACGCTAAATGATCCAAATCAGTGGTTGCCTTTAAATTTAACACTGGCAACTGTGGAATATGCTGCTGTTATATACAGAAAGCTACTTGAGAATTCTTTATTAACCAAAAGACAGGCCAACTACGGCAGACACAATATGTGCTAATTAATATGCAGAAGCCTAGCAGTACACCTCTGCTCACCTCTCATTAGTATATGCATACAAACAGACATCATACACAGGGGGCACGCAAACTTCAGACCTCATAAACACCCACATATACAGCAGAAAGCACACCCACCTGTGCATATTCTCTCTGTGTAGGACTGTGTATGGCTTTCTTTCTGTGCAAGACCTGGTGCAAAAACCTCTCTGTGTAGGACTCTGTGTAAGGTCCTCTCTGTGTAGGACTCTGTGTAAGGTCCTCTCAGTGTAGGACTCAGTGTAAGGTCCTCTCAGTGTAGGACTCAGTGTAAGGTCCTCTCAGTGTAGGACTCAGTGTAAGGTCCTCTCTGTGTAGGACTCAGTGTAAGGTCCTCTCAGTGTAGGTTCTCTCTGTGTAGGACTCTGTGTAAGGTTCTCTCTGTGTAGGCCTATGTGTAAGGTCCTCTCTGTGTAGGACTCTTCCTCTTTGTAAGACTCCTGTGTAAGACTCTCCCTCTTTGTAAGACTCCTGTGTAAGACTCTCCCTCTTTGTAAGTCTCGTGTAAGATTCCTATGTAAGACTCACCCTCTTTGTAAGTCTGATGTGTAAGACTCCTCTATGTTTGACTTTCTCTGTGTTAGACTCTCTGTGGGTTAGACTATCTGTATTAGACTATTTCTCTGTGTTAGACTATTTCTCTGTGTTAGACTCTCTATGGGTTAGACTTTCTCTGTCTAGGACTGTCTCTATACTCTCTCAACACTTCTCTCACTCCTCCTTCTCTGAATGCCTATTTCTAGACATGTGGTTAGTTGGGTGTGTTCACGGCCCAGTTTCGACATCAGTGACCCATTCTCTCATTCAATTCCTTCTTTTTACCTACATTACCTTCATCAATTAGCCCTGACCACGTGTGTCACATACACACACATTCACTCCATGCTAACATAGTGCATTAACCCCCCTCCCCAAACCCCTCCCTTGCCCAATTTCCTCCCCCCTCTCTGATCTATTTCAGTGTTAGGTGGCGAGCAGGGTGTGTGCGTGCGGTCTGCAGCCCTGCCCAGTAAAATACAGACTTTTCAAGGAAGTCAGCAATATAAAATGGCCGCTTTATTGTAATTACAAGGTTCCACTTTTGGATATAGTCAGGCTACCCACAAGCCCTTGCTGTCTCACTCTCTGCTGCACTTATTGGAATTCCTCAGCACCCCCCGACTCCCACGGCCACCTCTTTGTTTGATTTATTCTCTAAGGCTGTAGCCCATCAGTAGATAACGCGCCGCCGTTGACACTATCTCGGCCAATCAAATGTGAATCGTTCTTAAGGAGTGGTGAATGTCTGGTTTCGTGGGGCGGCTAACCAAGACCACAGTGAACCACAGAGCCTTGCGGTATTCTTCCAAACCCTGAAATTACTGCAGACAAATTAGTAGGCTTTATTAATTTAAAGAGGCTGACATTAAAGGTAAATTCAGTAACTGTTGTGACTGATCCCAAAAACATGCTGTCCAAACTTGGTCTAGTAAGGACATCTGGTTGTATTGTCAGCAGGTTTTAGCACTGTATTGATGTTTTGGCTTCTCATCTCATGGTAAAATTTCTGCTTCACATCCAAAAACGTATTCTGGTTTTGTGAAGTCATTCACTTCACCCGTTTGTTGTTCATTCCAAGAGATGTAGATATTCACCTGGTTGTGCTTGTGACTAATTTTTCTATACTTTAGATGTGTGAATGCCGTGGTCCTGGGACTACCCTACAATCTTAGGGGAACTACATTTTGTTCCTAGTCAAAGGCATACCAAGATAATTCTGCACAGCCACTGTCAACACAAACATCATTCTTTAATATATGTTACATTCTCTCTGAATTGCATTTATATGTGCAGTGGACAAGCACAACTCATTGAGACTACTAGGAGGGACTCTAAAAGAACCAGCATTTCATACAATTAATATTGTTATCTGTCCATTTCTGCTTGGCTTTCACCACAGGTTGAACAAAAAGCAGTAATGGTCACGATTTAATATGGAAACAAGCAAAGGCCACAGTGTCCCGGCCGAGCACGGCTCTAATACATACCATGAGTCTCTAGGGTGACTCTTTATACAGCCTGCGGCATCTGAGCACCAGACCTTTAGGGGCAAAAAAAAATCTTGGCCCATAGAGCGTCCAGTCTGCCCTACAGTCCAAAATGTCCCAAAATAATACCAGAAAATTGTCACTTAGCGATTTTGGATTATGTTTACCCCATTGCATAAAAATTGGTCAAGTTCTGATTGTCCCTTTCGATCTTGCTGGTAGCTAAAATTATTGTCCAGCTGCTGTTGCTATATAATCCCAGATTCATAATTGGTGGATGCAAAGTGGACGTTGACTCTTGTGCCATGCATTGCAATGACTGGTTGATTATGAAATGTCTTGCATTCCCTGTAGTTTGTTATATTAAAGGAGCACAATGTTCCTACAGGGCCTTGCATGCAAATGCCTAGATAGTGCCGAAATGCAGAATACTAAAAAAGAGCCACAGTCCTTTCTAGTAGCAAACGCTTTACTTTATGCTCTGAATTGCATGCTACTATCTGTTTTGCACAGTCAAGGCGCAAGAGAGACTGAGTGGAGGGATGATGAAAATACCACAGAACACCAACTTTTTGCCTTCAGAGAATCAAAGTCAGAAATAGGAGGGAAATGAGAGGGAGTAAAAAAAAGTGCAAGAGGCAAAGAACATCAAAGAGTGATTATACTTAATGATTGCCTGCTGGCTTGCCAGTCTGCATTCAAAGAAAGTGACTAAACACTGGTTGTTTAGCTGTACAGCAATTTACAACGCATAGAACCGCACAGGTAGCTACTGTACATCTTTTCTCATGATGGCTTTGAAATAGAGGATGAGATGGACAATACGTTTGTGAGGTACAAGGGAGAAGTATTTGAAGCCCACAGAAAATCATAAAGATCAATTAGAAGCAAGATGCAATAATTCTGCAACTCAGTAATACTAAAATATATTTAGTATTACAATATATTTGACACATTTCTTTAGTGTTGGGAAAAGGTGTAACAGTGGATTATACCAAGTTTGCACTTCTTCACTTCCCCACTAAAACAAATATTTATCATTTATCAATGTCAAATGTTGGTTTTTATCTTTATTTTATTACAGACACCTCAATGCTTACTTTTAAGTTAAAATATTTGAGGAAATAAACGATACACATTTTCTTACCCTTAAAGTATAATTTTTGAAATTGGTACTTTTACTGTCCCCACACTAAAATGACAAAATACACTTGAATACTGTGATTTTTTTCCTCATAACTTTTCGACTAAATACTGTTGTGTTCTATGAATTCCTAGCTAGAGTTGCTTCTAATGGCAGTGCCACTGTTGTTGTCCAAACAGCAGCTTGCCCCATTGTCTAAAGGTATAGGTAGTTGCAAGCATTATGAGTATTTATGATGTTTTAATATCAGGCTGATGTCCATTTATGTGTCTGAATGTTAATGTTTATTGGGATCATTATTGTAAGACGACACATGTTCATAACACAGCACAAACCTGCAGGCTACAAAGAGACTTCCTGGAACCGTTTTACTTTTTTGCCAGTAGTTCTGAAAGTAGTACTCATGAGCCAAAAGCACGCTCTCCTCTCTCACTCTCTTTCATCTGTGCATCTTGGTAGATGTCATTCAAATTGCTAAGGAGTCGAAGCTTATTGTCTGAAACTTAAATTGCTAGTAGGCTGATCTTGCACCTTCCAAAAAACAATTATGTTCAAGTTAGGGATTTTGTGGCTAGTTGAGGTGAGAAAGTAATTCTGCTCCTAGATTATGATTTTTTTTTAAATAGTTATAGTCACAGCTGTTCATAAAAATCTATTAAACTACTGATATAAAGTGTATTCCCTAGGATTGTATTCAGCACTAGTGACAAATTTGGTCAACATGTTGAAGGGTTTTGTAGCGGGTGTAGCCAATAGCAGTCTCCAACCATAGCAGTCTTTTGGTTGCAAATATGTTTTGTTCATTTAACTACTGAAAACTGTACAGCTTTAAAACTTGTTTTCTGTAATTGTACATGTTGCCATGGCTTATATCGTGTTTCTATTAGGGCTGGGTGTTATTTGCCAAAGCGCTGTCAATAATTGCTAATGTTTTATGGTATTATATGTTTGATAATTAAATATAAAGTAAGTTCTACACAATTCATGTGTAGTGCATGAATGAAGGTTGGCAACCAAAACATTCTTTGAATTTAATGGGTCTTTCTTTTTTTGGATTGTTTTTTGGAGCGGTGACTGGTAATAAATAAATATAGGGGAAATACTGATATTGTATATCTTCATTTATCTTTTTAAAATCACAAAACATCTATAGGCCGGGAATGAAAACTGACATTTTAAAAATGATTTATATTCCCATGTAAGTATCCTGAGGAATTTGCCTGATGTGCAAATTCTTACTGTCCCACCTGGTTAGTCGCCAATGCCACGTGGGGTTGACCAATGAGACTGTACAGGACCATATGAAAGCCCGTGTTTCAAATATGGGCGTGGATTAGATGCATGTGTGAGTTCGGACAGCGAGTTGATTGGCTGTGGCAATTTCTCTACAGATTTAGAGGATCCAGCGGACCAACACGTTAAGGGTGTTTTGTCGGCATGTACAGGAAAACAAAAAATCTGTTTGACAGACAGACAAACCGACACCCATAATTTAAAAAGCTAGCATGTGCCTGGATAAAGTACAGCACTATGCCACGGATACTAAAACAAGGCTGGAAAGTAGGAAAGAGAAGGTTCTGTACATCAATTTGGCCCTATATGACGACAGTGACACAGGTTTAGGCTACATACAATGTAAAATAGCCTACATTCGTCTCTTACGTTATTATATTACTTCCATGCAAAATCGGCTTTAGTAAAAGTGTGCTTGCTTATTATGGACTTGAAATTTATAGCATGAGATCTTCCTCTCGCCATCTCTACCTTTTTCTCATTTGCACACGTAACCGACGTGTGCCGCGCACGCAATTACGCATAATCACTCCCTCCCTCCGTCCCCACTGTCTCTCAGTCATTCACTCTCTCTCTTAGCACGCACACACACGCTCCATCACTTTTCGTGGGAGAAAGTAGGAAGGGGAGAGAGAAAGAGAGAGAAAGGAGAGAGAGTGATTTCAGGTCTCTCTCTGCTCTCTCCGCTGTGGGCACTCATATCCACTCCGCTGACTCAATGGGGCTTTAGCACTAGGGATAAAAATACAATATTTATTGCCCGTACCCCTTTTACTATTTAAATTTTGTACATATCATTGGTAGATATAGGTAATTTATTAAAGAAGCGTTAAGGAGAGGTAAAAGACGTCTCCAGAGGCGTCTCCTTATTCTTTTCTTTTTTGCCTCACAGAAGGTCCAGTCGAAACTCTCCTCGACTGACTTTCTGTGAGAGAGGATATCAAATTTGAACTTATCCTATAGTCCACCGTCAAACAACTACAGCCAAAATATGGATATTCGAGATTGCCCTTTTCGGAAGAAGCGGAGACCATGGTGCGTGGACCTTTCCTCTTTTGCCTTGGTAACCCTGATGCTCTCGCTGTTCCAACTTCCCGTGGCTCGAGCAGGTAAAGTGGCTTTTCATTTTAGACTTATGGTCAGCGTTCTAGTGAGAGTTTTCCGTTCATTTTTGTTTGTAATGCAAGATAGCATGGGATAGAGCAAATCTCAAAATGTTCAGCAACTAACCCTGGTGGCATTTGCTTTCTACAAGCCGTGTTGCTATTAGGATTTTCAACGATTGTAATAGTTATACAGGCGAGGAGACAATGAGATACTGTGATACAGGCTAGCATACTTTACCCAAAACAGCATATTTTTTAGCTGGTTTCTAATTTATATAATTTCTATACTGAAACAATTTGTTGCTTTCAAGGGTTTGTAATGCTTGCTCAAGTGTCCATGCTGAACTTCGCTGCGCTGACAGGTGTCAGTTAGTTTGCCATTGTTGCAGTTAGTCCAACGGCTCAACCATTTTGGATATAAAGACTTTTTGTGGTTATTGTTCATTATTTTGAAGAGAAAATGTTGTAATTTACATTTGACAATCTAAAATGGCTTTGATTGATGAATTTAGTGACGTTTTTCTTTTTTACATGCTCGTGCGCCATTGCGCATGGATGAAACTGCGTTCATTCCAGACGGGGCCATAGGATAGGACGGTGCGTTATGCCCCCAATGCTAAACTGCTGAAGTTTAGAGAGTTCACATTTGACTGACTGTTTTCTTCATATATTGCTACTGGATGTGGACCTTTGTGTACGTGGATTTAACGTGACATGCCGATGTAATGGCTGGACATTTTATTGTGACTCGATTTTAATGTTTACCATTTCACCCCGTGCACCCCGCCCCTCCCCATTACCACCACCTCTGATCACCCTCCTGTTTTGTATGGATGTTTTTTCCTTGGGAATGGACGTCCATTCTGTGACAATAGAGAAAGGCTTTGTTCTGTTCCATCTAATTTTAGGCATATACTTAATCTTTAACTAAATGTGGTTTAACATTGATCAGACTTCCATTGTCTGACGACCTCAATTGTTAACATCAATATTGATTCAATCATGATACAGTAATGATTTATGTTATACTATTTAAATAATTGTGTAATAACAGGAGGAACCAACAGTAACCCGAATTTAATTGACAATATAATATAAATCATGTTATTTCTGCGTAGTAACATTCAGACTTTATAATCAGTTATTATTATAATTAGAATTATTATTGAGTACCGGTAGTTATTCATTTTATGATTTAATAGTGTCAATGCTAAATCGTTTTTCGAAAAATTTGGTGTCAAAGAATGTCTTCAGTGCAAGACGGTAATTCCTCGTGTGACCACTGGAGTACTACATGTGGAATGGGATTGGTTCGGTTATTTATAACACAGAGGTACCATTCATTGCCCCAACTCTACAAGTTAAATTTTTAGTAAAATGTTACATATATAGGATTACACTTTTAACAATTATGTCCTGTTTATAAAGTTGAAAATAGATAATTGTAACTAGGCCTAATCCCAGTTTTGGCCAATCTCAACACGCGTATCCATTAAAGATGACAAGTCATTATAGCTTATTGAGCTTTAAGTCTTGATCTTAAGTATTACAGCATAGGCTATAGTGCCTACATGGAAACCTCTAGTAAGATTTTGGCAATGTAATATATTAATGTCATGCATACATTTAAAAAATACATTGTATTGGTTCTCTTCAGGCGCAAAATTGGAAGGTTGCTACTTTTTGGTGCAGTTTTGTTTAATTATGCCTTAATGTCCCAGGCTTAACTGGGTATTAACTGTTCGTCGATACCAAAGGGGGTTTAACATAATTTGAATGCTCTTCTATGTGTTCTTTGGCTCGAATTCCAATTTGAGATTGGAGAGCCGATTGCATTTTCCCGTCGTCAGACTGTGTGTTTTAGAGGAGGAAGTCTGAACATTTTAAGTTTTTATGAATAGGTTATTATACGGGACCGTGTGCTTCTGCGAGAGTGAGTTGAGGGAGCGAGGGATGCGGAGTGAATGCATTAGTGTCTACATGTGTATGTGCGCTTTGTACAGTTGTGTTTGTGTATATCCATATGTGAACCCTATGGATTTTTTTCACCCTTTCATGGTGTGCTAGTGACTCTTTCAAATGAATGTACCTCTGTGTCTCTGACACATTGGACTGTGTTTTTCTGACGATATAAACGATATGGAGTGCTCTTGCAAGAATGCATCAGCTAATTTATATGTTCAGAAGTGCATTCTCTTTATTATAATCTGTACTTAACGAATATTATAATAATTAATCGAATATTACCAATAGTTAGGCGCCCTGTGTGCGCGCGCGCTCGTTCGTAAATGTGCGTACATGCGTAAAGGCGTCGTGGTGGTCTTAAGCGCTACTGGTAGGGCAGTTTCTCAACGTTCATTCAAAACCCTGCTGCTGCCCATGGCATTGCGTGACAGTTGCTTTACGATATTCACGGATACCATGTGGAAATGAGCTACACCAAGGACTGAACAGGATCTCCACCCAGGCAATGAAAGCTAGAATTAGTGATGGACTGTGGCTCCCTCAGAATGTCTGCCCGGTACTATTTATTCTCATCTCATTGGGACAAGGAGAAAACCAGAGTGTGGATATCATGACATACTGTGTGTAAGGGGAATGAAAGCAGAGTTTTGTAGAGGAACAAAATAGGTGGGCATATTTTCTTAACATGGATGTTCCTTAACCTCATTTCAAAGCAATTATTCTCAAAGAACAGTCTGTCTCAAGTATATGCTAAGTAAAACACTCCCTCACTTACACCCTCTTTCCCCTCCACTCTCACCCTCTCTCACTGGTCCAGTCACATAGGTTGTGAATGGAGCCACTGTGTGACTGTGCAGTAGGGTCCTGGCTGTTTGTCCTCAGCCTATGCCTCGGTCATGCTTGTGAGTGTACACAAGTGGGGATTATTTATCTGTGAGAACTCTGCAAGCATCGGGATGCCTGAACCGATGGCCTGTCGACCTATTATTTGTTTGTTGGCCTGTCGACCTATTATCCCCGTTTATTTTCTGTCCCTTCCTGTCACTCACCCTCTGGCTCTCCCTCTCTTCCTACATTGTCTTTCTCACTTAGTCATTCCCTCAGATTCTCTCGTTCTCGGCCTCGCTTTCATTTGCCTTAGACTGCCGTTTGCTCAAGTCCAGTTGCAAGTTGTAATGCAGGACACAAGGTTGACTCTGAAGACGGCTGTTCCCACAGCTGCTTGCTCTGTCTGCAACAGGTAGCAGCAGTGTTGGAGAGCTCATCCGACCGCCACACTACATTCCAGATGTATTAGATAACGTCCGCATAGAACGGCATGCTGTGCCATAAGAGAAATCCCTCTCTTCTGTTCATTTGTCACGAGAGTCGATAAGTTGTCTACAGGGACGCGTGAACCCACAAGACAGAGGAAATGCGAAAGCCCATCAAAGCATCCACGACGGGTCATAAATCCCCCTGATTTTCCTTGTCCTTTGTTAACCCAGACATAGTCTTGGGTTGGCCCAGGATGTGGCCGTACTGTATATGTTAAACATGCCCAACCCACGGGCCTCACCGTGGATCAACCGGTGTTGAACAAGTCATTGCTGTGAGCCATGTAGAACTGCAAATCTAAAACTGTGTCAAAAGAGCCTACCGGTTCACATCTCCGCCGACCATAAATGTCATAATATCACGTCTGACTAACCACAGGAGTACCGCTGTTTAGAGAGACAAAATACCAAACCCCAACCGGCTACTGGCCCTTCCAGTGCTTTTGAGGTTATGATTTGGGGTTTGCCAGAGAGATAGTTATACATCCCTGCTTTCAGGATTTTCTGAACATTGACTTGCCGAAGGTTGCCAAGCATAATGATAACCTTCAAGTCAAGGCCTGCTGTTCCTGGTTGTCACTGTCATTTTCCTGGTTGTAAAGAAGTGTGCATAGGAGTGTCCGGGAGCACAAATCGGTTTTTCTCTGCGTAGATATGTTATATATATGAATTATACCAGACTCTTTTTTTTTTTTACAAATATTTCAAGCATTTTGAATGTGTTATCAGTCCAAGAGTGGACTCGAATGACAGGTGTACAGTTTTGAACGAGTGGTAATGTGTTCTGCTGCAAAATCTTACTCAGGAATTGAAGTGTTCATTTACAGACCTAGTCATCCAGAATGCTATGTATGGCCTATTTTGATCATTAATTTAGTGACCTTTGATTTCTACAATATATGGTTGCCCAGCTCACAGTGCATGAAAGTATGACAGTTTTGCTTCTAGGGACAGTTCAGTGGAATCCAGACAGTTGCAGTGTTTAAATGGCGGCTTGTCTAAATACCAGCCCTGACCCCCTTCATCTAACACAAGGGGCCATTTAGAGACTTAGATCGTAGGCTGTCGTTGTCTCCAAACTCCCATGCAAGAATTCAAGGTCATTTTCACCTTTAAAGATTTCAAAATGTAAGGTAATGTTCATAGGGGAATTTCCAGAGTCAGATGGACAGTTGCCAAGTATCCCCATTAACATCAAGGAGGATTCCTTATTTTACCATAGTTTCACAGCACTGTTTAACAAGCCTGATTTCATTCATTGACACCTTTCTGGACCCAGTGATAAATGGGCTGTAAGGGACTGGTTTGGTTTGACATCACTGTTTTCCAGTTTGGCTGTCGAGTAAATCTGTAAGGCAGCTGTATTGCACCAAAAATATCGGACAGGTTTATGCTGAACATCTACCCAAGGCATCGACTTCAGACTTAAGCCTATTTGTAAAACATCGCTGTGGAACGCTTGTTAAGGCTCCGGTAGTAGCTAAGCTACGGGTGCGCTACCTTGACGCTCCAGGGGTTGGGAGTCCTGCGCATGTTTCTTTTGCCCGCGTTCTGCCACGAAGACGTGCGGTGTCTCAGCCTTCTCACTTGTCCTCAGTTGGGTTTCTTTATTTGTCTGCCAGGGCTGTATGTTTTAGCAGGACACCAGGGCCGCCTATATGGAGTCCCAGCGGTCATATTGAGACGGTGTGGTCCACACATCCACTCTGAAGGTTAATCCTATCCCAGGCCCTGTGGCTGACTGGCCCAACTGAGTCACTCTGTAGGCTACCACACGGAAACCACGTTGGCAATCTGAGCTGTCGGTCGGGGATGGGTTTAACTTCATAGCACGGGGGCGATGGTTAAGTTCTAATCTGCCCAGCCTGGTTAAACCAACGGAGTAAACCAATAGTGTTTAAACTAGGGTATCAGAATGAGTTGTGATTTTCTGACTTAATGTCCAGTGTGTCTCTTCTTATTTTACCATCTACCCTGTCTGTGCTTGAGGGTACAATACCTTGGGAGAACGAGTGCTTCCCTATCCGTTATTATCATTGACTTGTGCACGTTTATCTATTTTTACCTTCTACTCAGAGGCTGTAGGTCTCAGACAAAAATAGAACATAAGTTACTAGGTTTGGCCCAGGTTGAAGTCAGGTTGCAGTACATTATCTGATGATGTGACATTTCTTCATAACATCTCCGTCAAACTGTTGGGATATATCACAACCAATTTTTGGGTGGTTATACTTGTATTTTTTTCTTTTTTTTTCCTCCCTGAAACTGTATGCCAGAGGACAAGTGTTTTCCTTGATGATATGTTATGGCAACGTTTTATCTGGGGTTTTGCGGCATGTTTGATGGTTAGAAGTCATTCAAAGTTTCTTAAATTGAGGTTGAGTTCCTGAATCTTCAGTAGTCTCTCTCACACATTGGAACTACCACAGTGGCAGGCTGTGCATTCTTTCATTTTCAGTCCTCATTTCATTTAAATATATATATCATGTGTCTCAATAGCTCCTATTTATAGTGTGGGTGGTTATAATGTATTTTCTCTCTGTGTACATGGGGCATTATAAATACATCATAACTATAGAGAATGATGTTATAAAATTATAGGCCTAACCTCCAGTCTGTGCTGAACACACAAGCCTACCTATTACTGTTGGCTGGAGACATCGAGAGAGAGATCGAGAGAGAGAGAGGAAGTCGAGGACAAACTTATGTTTGGTTTGGATTGTTGCTTTATTTTAATGTTGTATCAATGTTTTTGTCAGTTATCTTTCATGTCCTCCATGTTTCCTCTTTCCACTTCCTGTTTAGGTCTCATTCCATCTGCAACACATTTCTGTAGTCTCCTTACCTCTCTTTAATCGCTTTACAACCGTTTAGCTATGTGTGACCATAAAGGTGAAAGGTTAGGGGTCAAGGTGTCAGGTGGTGTATCTGTCTGGTATTTGACGCCGCTGCACGAGGATGCCCCTGAAAAAAGGGCGAAAGGAGCGGGGGTCGCGCCGAACAACGCGGTTACCCATATGGCGAAGTGAGGAACGCTCCTGAGTCCTGATTGTCACACTTTGTGTTTAACATTGGAAAGGGGTTACAAAAGCTCAGCAATGTTAATGGCCACCAGTGAACCAGACTACAGGGTCATCTGGAGGTTGAGCGGTCTGGTGGGCTGTGGTCCCACAGAGTTTTGTTTAGCGTGCGTGTGTCAGCTCGCCCGGTCTCCTCGGACAGTGTCTGTCCACGGGCTCTGTGTTTGGACAACAACTTGGCTTGTTTCACCCTGTTACTTTCAGGTCAGTTAACTGCTTTATGGTCAACTGTACATTGGCCTAGATGTATGGACGTGATGAATGGTTTTAAACTGTGATCGGTTCGGATCAGCGTCCCTTGGTTTTCTTGGTGTTTGTTTTCTATATGTATTCTGTCACGATGTAGTATTAGACTTTTTCCATTATTGTTTTATTTTATGAAAGCATTGATTTTTTTTATATCCTTTGTATTTGAACATAAATTTTACCTTGAGGAATGAGACATATTTCCTAGTAAAATAATTCCTAGTAGTACATATATAAAAATGTAACATAGAGCTCATAAGATTCCCTTTACTCCCTTATAGGCAGCCCTTTCTACTCCAAATCACACTTTTCTGAATACACTGTAATGTCTCATCTTCCTCAACTGGTCCCTGTTCTAACAGCTGTCAGGATTCTGTCTGACATGGCCCCACCTAGTGGTCAATTAGATTAATTGCTTTTTAACAGCAGTTCCGCTCATGTTGGTTTACCCACCTGTGTGCATTACATTTCTCTCTAATCTTAAATGTAGGAATGCCTTGACTTGGCCTAGTGTTAGATGTGAGTCACTGTTGTTGATAATCCAGCCTACCTATGATAGTGGCCATGAGTATTATCTAACATCCCGGTTTATAAAGAATAAAGCATGAGAATGTATGTGGGCAATCTAAATGAAAATAAATGAATAGTCCAGTTCCATGTCTATGTGTTTCGGTACTTACTGTATTTACCTCTCTACTACTGTGAGTAAACTAACGTGCGACGTAATAGAATGATTATCATTTCCAGTTCAGTGTTACCTTCACACAGCCGCTACTCCCCTTTAATGACTCTGTGTACAGGGTGGTCTCCAGTCTGTGACCGTATGTGGCTGCTTGGAGGAGAGGGAGATGGGAGGAAGAAAGCGGGTACAGAGAGAGAGGCATGCCTGCCTCCGTCTGGCTCCATATTTGCCACTCCTTGTCCCGTGCGTCTGTTTTTTTTGGGAGGGGGTGGGTGTTACTGTCATTATATTTTCGCTCGTCCTCCTCTCCCAAGGCCCCTTGGCAGGGAGGGCCCTTTGAGCAGCTGTGAGCGGGCCCAGACAGAGGTACACATTGTGTGTGATCCTGAGGTGGAATCTGATACAGTATCCAGCATCACAGGGCCGTTCTGTCTGCTGCTTGTCTCCTGCGGACTCTCTCTCTCTCTCTCTCTCTCTCTCTGCCTTCTTCCTCCGGTTACTCTCACTGTCCGTCGCGTCCTCCCTCTTTCTCTTCCTACCCTGTTTTCTACCCCCCCCCCACACACTCTTTGCTATCCCCACTTATCCCTCCATCCCTTTTTGTGAGTTAACGGGGCATAATTATACCACCCCTGCTCTCTCTCTCTGCTTGTAGAGAATTCCCCTTCTGCTCAAACCTTGACCCCTCCTCTTCCCTTTCTGGGGTAATGGTCCTGACTTTCAGTCAATATTAACGGACCATTTAAGAGGTCCCCATAAACTTGTCATCTGCGGATTTCAAACAGGTTGTTAGCCCCAAATAGTTAGTTATTTCCAATTGGTATTTAGACTACAATACCGAGTACAGACTGGTCTATGGGAAATATAATATCATATAGTTACACAGTATGTGACTGTGTTTTGGTTGGGACCATTTTCAGTTGATCCCAGGCCTCTGTCACTTTGAAAGGGTTGTTTATTAAAGAGGTTGAAAGTGACTCTAATTAATCTGGCATAATGTGTGACACACTATAAAATGCTTGACCGGTGTCATAGCATAATTAGGAATAGTTTCAAAGCAAGGTGCACTATAAATTAAGCTTTACCTCCTACGTCCAGAAAAGCGAGTTCCTAGAAAAATGCACCAAGTGTCTATAACAATCTCTTTGGCTGTACTTAACTTCATTATGTTGTACCTAACTCTCTCAGACTGTACCTAACGCTCTACAGCTGTACCTAGCTCTCTAAAGTTGTACCTGGCTCTATCAGACTGCACCTAGCTCCTTAACTGTACTTAATTCTCTCAGTACATATCTAACTCTCTCTGTATTTATCTAACTCTCAGGCTGTATAACACTCTCAGGTTGTACCTAACTCCTCAGGCTGTAAAGTGCTGGCTTGCATTAACATATTGAATAGGAAAGCGAACATAGGAATAGAATTAATAGAACAGTAGTGCCCATTAAGTTGATTTATATGTTCTATTCATTATCTTTATATATTTCTTTTCTTTCTTTCTTTTTTACGATAGGGGAAATCCTTGTAGATAAGTTCTGAAAACCCAGTCCCTGGGAACCCCAAGTGGTGCACACTTAGTTTTAATAATATCAGAGCAGATTCAGATAACACAAACTTGATGATGAGTTAATAATCTAAACCAGCTTTGGAGTTCTATAGCAAAATCCAAAATGTGTGCCTCTTGGGGTCCCAAGGACTAAGGCATTCCACATACTCTGTATCCCAAGTTTGACTTGGGCAGAACAGAAAGGTTCAGTGGGGCTTGATGGAGAATCTTTTTTTGAAAGACCCTTTAGTCCAGAAGTAGGCTTAATATTGTGCTGGAAAACCAACTCTCACGGGTTCAGCCCATTGGTTCCACCCATTGGTTCCGCCCATTGGTTCAGGTAGTCAAAGTGTAACTGACAGACAGCCATACCAAGGAATGGAGGCAGGATGTGAGATTGCTGGTGATGTCTGCGGTCTGTGTATTCTGTTTGCACAAACCTCCCTGACTCAGCACTATCACATTTATGGTACTTGTTATATTTGCTTGACAGGCGCTGGTAGAATAGTGGAGACTGTCTGGTCCGATGGCTTGGGGAATTTCTATTACCATTTAAGCTTTAGCAATACTTTTCCCTACAGAAATAATGATGTTTATGATACTTGGACATCAGGCCTAATATTGAATCTACAAATCAAACTATAATCTTTGCCCACAAAGTCCTGTATAGAAACCTATCATTATAAGATGATTCTAATCAATTGGTTTTAATGTCACAACCATGTCATGATAGATTCCATGTGTGTAAATGTAATAAAGGATTATCAAGTCCATGGACAGTCGGTCAGCTTGTTAACCCTCTCTCCCCTCTGTCTCTCCTCAGACCCAGTGGATGTGTTGCGGGTTCTCCAGCTGCCCTCTGTCCCCGAGGGGGTTCGGAAGGTTCCAGGCTTCTGCGCCTCCCGCCGCTCTGGCACTGCTGACCATGCCTACCGCATCACCAAGAAAGCCCAGATCTCTGCCCCCACAAGTCAGCTCTTCTCAGGTAGTTACATATCCAGGTCTAACCAGGGCTGCGTTCAGCGATCACCAACGGAAGAAAACCTATTGCAACAGCGACCAATCACCTGGTCCTAAATAGTTAGGTCAAGTACAGGCTTCCCTTCAAATGTTCTTCCTCTTCTCCTGTGTCACAAAGGCCGCGACGGTGAAACTAAACAGAAGAAGAAGCAGTAGCTTGTTGCCATCGAGTTCACTTGACTTGGACAACCTGAACTTATGACTAATTTATTATGTCTTCCATTGTTTGCTGTGACATACTTGATTTAAGCCACATCAAACCTCATTTTGATTGGTATATATGAGGTCAACAGTAAATGTAAATGGTGCGGATTGCAGAAACCGAGGACCGTACCGAGGCATGCTAATTATGCTATGTGCAATCTGTGGATTTTATTTTTAAGGTGCCATGATTGCTATTTGTCTGTATTTGGTGGTGGTTGGGTTTATTGTTGTTAGGTTTATGGTTTATTTTCGTCTTACCATTACCGTAAGTAGGTTAGCTGGACCATAACGCTGCATCGTTAGTGCTAGAGAGCTCCTGCATTAGGCATATCATTATTTCATGCAAGAGCATGTGAAGTTGAAAAGCCTTTGGAAGAGCTTAGACAATTAACAACCCAGCTTACTACCGTCTGAGACCCTGAAGCATGGTGGGATTGCAAGTAGCACTTATGTGGTTGAAAGTTGTCCTGAAAAAAGAATATCTAAAGCTTTTTCTTTATCTGGGTTTTAGATTCTCCTATACCTACCTACCTGTTATTATGTCTGTTAACATTTCAAACCCTCAACCTTTAAATTCCAATAAAACCTAGAACTGTCTACTCTAAAGATGTAGCTACACTGACAGTTGACTGACAGTGACTCAAATACAAATTTTTCCTAAAGACCATCCTATTCTACTCCGACTGTCTGAACAGGCAAAAACCACATGGAATCAGATATTTCAAACCACATTGATGGTTTAAAATCCGATGAAAATCAGACGTGTCTGAACAGTGAAGTAATATTTATTAGGTTTTAGGACAATATTTTGCATATTTTTTCTGCTGACAGTTTGGTAGCTATTGTTGTTTACAAGCAAATTAGTGACTGAGCTAGCAGAGATAGTCATCCGGTTGACTATTGTGAGCTAGCAGAGGTAGTCATCCGGTTGACTATTGTGAGCTAGCAGAGGTAGTCATCCGGTTGACTATTGTGAGCTAGCAGAGCTTGTTAGCCTGTTGACTACTGTGAGCTAGCAGAGCTTGTTAGCCTGTTCACTGTTGTGGCTTGTGACTTGTTTTGAAAGTTGGATCATCCACATCCTTTGAGGCTTGAATCGTATTTATGGATTCAAAGATTCAGAACACTTGGGAAACGTTATAACAGGCATCGCTGCTGTTGTTGTTGTTGTCTCCCTAACATGCTACTTTATTTCTGAGTGAGAGGAAGTACCACCAACAATTACACCAGCAATTACCTACACCACTGCACAAACTCAGAGGTTGTTATAGCAATACTAAAATTAAAGCATAGGAAAACCAATTAAGTCAACTTGAATAAAACAATCAAGTGAAAAGTTGACCTATTTTTAGATAGTGTTTGTAGTTGATCCACCCTGCCCCCCAGAAACAATAAATAAATAAATGTTAATGTTTTATGACAGAGAAAGTAATAAAAAGTCATATTTTTGCCAGCTTATCACTTACCAAAATGGGTGAACTTCCCTTTAAAAAGTTATTGTATTTTACTACATAAAAAAACAATAGATTTATCAAGGTTTTAGTTACCTAGTACCTCCTTAACTCCCCTTCCTCTATACCTCTTTCTCCCTCCTTCCCCTTCCTTCCATTCCTGCCAACCCCCCTCCAGGTCCTTTCCCGGAGAACTTCTCCATCATGGCTCTGGTCAAGGCCCAGTCGGGCCTCCAGGCCTTCCTGCTTTCTATCTACAGTGAGCAGGGAGTGCAGCAGCTGGGCGTGGAGCTGGGACGCTCCCCCGTCTTCCTGTACGAGGACCAGAACGGCAAACCCGCCCCTGAGGACTACCCCATCTTCGCGGGCGTGAACCTGGCTGACGGCAAGTCAGTAACCACTCCTTCCCTGGCTCTCTCTAAATAGGTTGTGTGTGTGTGTGTGTGTGTGTGTGTGGTGGAGGGGAGGAGGGTGTGTACATGTCAGTGTTTGCCTGTGTACTGTTTTTCTGTTTCAGATGTAGGCATTAAATCGTACGCGTATCTTGTTGATCGCTCAGACTTTGTGGTGTCGTTATGAGAGGTTATACGCTGTTACACAGGCGTTCTCAGAGCTCTCCTCTGGCACCC
>JACXGI010000659.1:84506-111953 GCA_016801175.1 Esox masquinongy
ACACACACACACACACACACACACACACACACACACACACACACACACACACACGCACCTCCACACACGCACATACAGTATGCATTGGGATTTAATTTGATCTATCCCCTAAAGCACAGTACACAGCAGTGCTTTACCTCCTCCCTGCCTGTAGGTGGCATCGCATCGCTATCTCCGTGTCGAAGAAGAGCGTCACCCTGCTCCTGGACTGTAAGAAGCGCGTGACCCGCCCCCTGCCCCGCAGCTCCAGCCCCGTGGTGGACACCAAGGGAATCACTGTGTTCGGAGCACGCCTGTTGGACGAGGAGGTCTTCCAGGTCAGAGGTCTTCATCTCTCCGGGAGACCCAACACGGGGCGGGGGCAATAACTAGACCAGATTGGTCCCTGTGTCTTTTAGGAAAAAAATAATCTCAGCTTCCTATTTTGTCTTGGATATTCATCTCCCGATATGATTAGATTGTTACCTTTTTCTCATGTCCTGTACTTCCTGAAGTTTGATAGAGCTAGAAAGACAGAATATTGTCTCTTTGTCACCTCAGTGTCCTACATGTTTGTGGTCTTAGAGGACGGGGGCTTTATATGAAGGCTACTGAGACACTGTTACTATTATTGCCTGTTGTAGGAGGAGTTCTTATCTTTTTTAATCTACTTCAGTAAATAAGCTATTTTGTTCATTTTTCTTCATGTTTTCTTCATCAGTTTACCATCTTTTTTATGTTGGTCAGGTTTTTTTACCCGACAAACCCTTTTAAAAGCAGCAAGATCTCCTTTTGCAACAGGGACCGACTCAAATCCGGTTTTCTGTTTTCTGATCCCTGCAGGGAGACATCCAACAGCTGCTGATTGCATCCAACTCTCAAGCTGCTTTTGACTTCTGTGAACACTACAGCCCTGACTGTGACTCTCCCCTGCCCAAGATCCAGGCCCAGGACCCCAACACATACGTGAGTAGCACAGCACACTGAACTGTGACCTGGAAAGGCTTTCGGATTCACCACACAGACCCAACCACAACAGTCTTGACAGTACACTTACCCACTACAGTGTATCTATATATGGTCCAGCTAATTTAAACATCGCGACCACAGCGTCAAACCAGTATGGACGACACATCCCGGTGAAACAGACACACCAGAGGATAGCAACGTGCTGTAGAACATCGCCATATGTAGCCCAATATCCACCGACACTTAAACCCTTCTGCTCACTAAAAGGCTTCCTCAGACATCTACAGCTCCAGGTCATCAAAGTGCTGCTCTGTCCACATTATCTGCTTGTATCTGTCCACTTTCCAACTCTCCTGGGTGTGTTCTGACACAATGACATCTAAGGAGAGACCTTTGTGTCATGCTTCAAACAATAAAACAGAATGAAAAGTACTGTAGTTCCTCAGCTGTACAGGAAAGCTGATTAGAAACCATTCTCAAATAAATGTATGTAGTTTGTTCCCTTCTTTATATAATGGAGTTTTGAAAGACGTAAAGATAAACAGGCGTTGAATCACAGTTGGCTCAAATGGTTGAAACAAGCAGTCTGCTTCTCTACTTCTTTTGGTTTAATAACTGTTTAGGGAGGAGTATCACATCGGAGCCACTAGTCACAGACACATATATTAAAATTCAAAGGTTTATTTTTAGTCTGCAGAGCTGTTTCTATTCTTGGGTGTCAAATATAGGATTAAGGCAATAAGATGAAAGTTATATGGCCCGTAACTGCTTATTGAAAGCATACAGTCAAACACTAGACATACTTGATGAGGTGGACCTTATAGATCCTCAAGCTTGGTTAGCTTTCCCTTTCTATTTGACCTCTGGTCTGATCTGTGCTGACTTCTAAACATCAAGAATGTTCCTTCACACCTAAGATGATACATACAGGATCCACTATTAAATAATATTAAAGTGTTGTCTTGTTGATGTATTTTAGATTTGGGATCGAATATTTCATTTGGACAGTTCAGTCCAACCTTCCACGCTGCTGAAATGAGTGCATTTAAATGATTATATATCTGTGCGGTTTTATTTATTTGTGTTTATTTTTTCTCATTCATCAAGATCCTTTAAGTATTTCCATTAATAACACATTGACGTGCGTTAATGGACACCTGGCGTTCTGATGGATAGAAAAACATTGCTTTTATCTGCTTTTCCAATGCACTCATCCTGGCCACATTTTCTTCCTCACCCTCTCCTTTCATGCCTTCCTCTCCATCCCCTCTATGTTCCCTTGCCCCTCCCTCTCCATCCCCTCTATGTTCCCTTGCCCCTCCCTCTCCACCCCCTCTATGTTCCCTTGCCCCTCCCTCTCCACCCCCTCTATGTTCCCTTGCCCCTCCCTCTCCACCCCCTCTACGTCTCCTTGCCCGTTCCAACTTGCATTCCGCTGCCTCTGTACCTCCGCCTGTATGTCCCTGTTGCCCAACCCCATGTCTCTCAGTACTTTGATGAGGAGCGAGATGACCATGAATACTCCTATTATTACGAGGAAACAACAGACACCCCCTCCTTTCCATCCAATCCCCCCTCTCCCCAGCCAGGGGGCCCCACTCTGCAGGTAAAGAGGGGATAAAATAGAGGGGAAGTCAGGAGAGATGGAGAAACAGAGGTGGAGAGAGGAAGGAAGGCCAATCGATAATGTTCAGACTCGGCACATGAAAACAGAAAGACAGAATTTTTGCATAATTTTGCGCGTTTCCATTTCTGAAATGTAATTCCAGGAAAGCTTAGGTCACCTCACCTCTCTCCTCGTCACTGCATTCCTCCATATCCTCCCCTATGCTGCTGCCCTTAAACACCGATCGCTGGTCCTGTCACACCATCTCGTCACCTTGAATTGCCGCTGTGTTATAAAAGATGTATTGATGTCGTTAACATGTTGTCACTGTCATGTATATCAGTATGTGTGGGTACATTTACAATGTGGGGCACTGGGGGGTCAGGTACAGCACACAAAAACGCCACCCTCTCCTTTATATCCTGGCCTCACTGGGCCGGACCAACGGGGTGGGGAATAAAGGATATCCTAAAAATGGACTTGATGTATTTTGCTCTCCTTTTTTGCAATCGTTCAAACGATTATTAACCTCGACTTGCAAATGACAACATGTATTAAAGAAAAGACTCTTTAATTGTGTTGTGTCGCTGAGTTGTTGAAGTTGTTAAAAATGAAACAACCGGAATGTAGTGTTTGTTTTAAATGACTAGCCGAGGATGAGGAAGGATTATTCAGCTCAGACAGCGTAGGTCTGCCTTGTGTCAGGTGTCCATGTTAACGCAGGGTTTGCATGTTGGATTCACTACTGGATTAACCACTGCCTTTCTGCTGTGTAAGTATGATACTACTGCATGCTTTCACACGTCTGACTGTGTTATTGCTCTCCCTGTCTGTTGGTTAATATTAGATATCAATGTGCCAGTCACTGTTTTTCTGTACCACGGTTATGCATTTACCTTGGATCTGGCATGAATAGGTTATGCCTTTGACCATGTGACATTTGATTGTCAATCTTTGTGATTTTGTTTGACTGCCTGTTTAAATAACCGATGATTGTCTCTTTTCTCTGTTGTTAATATGTGTATATCCATTCTGCATGTTTCTTATAGCATGTCCAGTTAGCAATTCAATGCATTTTTGCACACACGCTGTACGTAATTTGGGATTTGCCTGAACTTGAATATATCTGTTCCCATCCGTGTTATTCTTCACTAGTTAAGATATCAGATCACGATCCGGTAGCTTTAAGTTTTAAGGCGCCTGACATTAAAATGCTTCTCTGTGGCTATGAGCTTCCAGCTCTGTGGTCGTTGGACGGCTCAGTGCATCAGAGGCTTTTCAGTGTGTTCCTGGCTACAGCTTAACCTGACCGTTACATCCCCAGTGCCTCCGCAAGCCCCAGGCTCCGGTTTTCAATACCACAAAGATGCTGCTTTTTAATATGGAGAATGGCATTACTGGAGAGATCAGTATCCTATGCACAGTATGGGCTGAGTGTTAGGTTACACATTGTATTAAATTGATAGCCAAAAGTTTTTTTTTACACAGACTGTTGTTTCAGTCTTGTCATTGGCATGTAGTAATTGTCATTGTTCCGATAATTCAAATGCTCAGCTCCCGTAATTCCTGTGCTACATTGAAACAAAGCATCTTTATCGGAACTGCAAAGCACTTTTGGCCACTTTCTGCTGTATCCAGTAATGCCAGAACATTCTCAGTAAATCACCCAAGCCTAAGCCATCTTTAAATCACTGTGTCTCAAAACATCCACCCTTGTCTTTCTCTCTCCATCTATCCATCCCTTGTGCTTTCATCCCCTCCCACCCCAATGTATCTCTCTCTCTCTCTCTCTCTCTCTCTGTCTCTCTCATTCTCCCTCATTCTCTCTCTCAACACCCACCCTTACAAACTACAACACAACTCAACAAATACACATGCACAACAGAAGAACAAAAATGCCAATGGCAACGCTAATAAGCCCAAACCTGTAGTAGTTAAAGCTGGCAAACCTGTAGTAATTAAAGCGGACAAACCTGTAGTAGTTAAGGTGCCCAAACCCATAGCAGTTAAAGTGGCAAAACCTGGCCCATCTAAACCTGCAAAAATTACAGCTGCTGCACCTGCCACAGCTAAATCAGCTAAAGCAGAACCTGCTACCCCCAAGCCCACCAAAGCCAAGCCCACTGCAGCCAAATCCAGACCTACTGCTTATGAAGTCCTCTTGGCCAAGATCAAACCCACCGCAGTAACACGAGTGGTTAAGCCCACATCTGCCCCCAAAAACAGCGGTGAAAAGAAGCTTAACGGCAAACCTGTAGTTGAGAAGAAAGTTAATGGTGGAGCCAAAGTTAATGGCAATGGCAAACCTGTTGTTCAGAAGAAAGTCAATGGCGATGCCAAAGTTAATGGCAAACCTGTAGTTGAGAAGAAAGTAAATGGTGGGTCCAAAGTGAATGATAATGGAAACAGTAAGATTGCTAAGGATAAAAAAATTAATGGCAATGGCAAAAACGGTGGTGACAAAAAAGCTAACGGCAATGGTGCAGAACTAGCAAAACCTGAAACCACTAAAGTCCCACCAGTAAAACCAGTCACTAAAGTTAAAGTAGAAAAAACTGTGGTCAGCAAAGCGAAGCCAACAAAGCCAGTGGTAGCAAAAGCTGAGGTCAAACAAGCAAAGACAGTAACTACCAAAGTACCAGTTCCAAAAGTTGAGGTATCAAAAAACAAATTCAAAGTAGTAAAAACCGAGGTCGCCAAAGTTAAGGAATCAAAAACCGAGGTCACAAAAGCCCGTCCAACACAATCAGTTGTCAATAAAGTTCCTCCCTTCCTCAAACCTGCACAGAAGAAAGAGCTGCCAAGCCCACAACCTGCACCAGAGAAAACCAAGATGGTGCTTGATGTAAATAACGTCAAATCGACGATCAAAAAAATGCCTCCCTTCGGCAAGACCGCAATCAGTGGCACTGTCGTCCATGTGACAGAAAAACCGAAGAAGAAACCGGGCAACGGTTATCAACAGGTACAAACAAAGAGCCCGTGGTGGCAGTCCAGAGCTGTATCTTCCACCTGTCCCTTCTGGGAACCAGGTTGTTCTCCATCCAGATTTTTCTGCAAATGTTCGTTCAAAAAGCAGTCTTGTAGCATCTTGGATGATAGTTTGAGTGCCAAGCTTTAGGCCTTTGAGTTTAGAGACTTAAGATGAATTTGATGCACAGAGGAGATGCATTTTTGAATAACAATGGTGCATACCTACAACATGGGTATATCACGTACATAGATCACAGTAATACTGTCACCCGTATTTGTTTCATATTTATATAGAAGAATAACTATTTTATATTTGTCTAAATTGTACAAATAGTTGACCAATCTTGGATTAACCATATTCGAGCTAGAACTGCACAGGTTGACTGTGTTGTATGAAATTGCAATGAGTTTTTCTTTTGACCAAACCACTAAAAACAGTAGAGGTTTGTGTAGAACTTAGGTGGTGGACTACCTGGTCCTCAGAAAGGAAGTTGGCACATACCAACCTGGACCCTCTCTTCCGTTTATATATCATATGATCTGTGTGATCATGAGAACCTATATGATATAGCGGCATAACAGACTGTGATATTGAAGCATGGCTATCTGTACAGTCTCTTCTCCGTTTCCTTACAAACCCCCCTTCGAAGCTCCTCAAACTCCGAATCTGTTTTCAACGTTGTTTTTTTAAGCATTCGATAATTGTAAGTGGTGCACTAGTCAAGTGAATAAGCTGTGTGCATGTATTTCTTACACAGAAAAATAAGAGCAAGAACATACTTTATGTATGCACCCACACAGTCTGTAGACAATACAACACAACTTTTCACATTTCTCTCTTTCCTCCTCCTATGTGTTCTTTGGAAGATGTGTCCCTGACCTGGTCATATTTAAACTAAATATGAACGAAGCAGTCTCACAGAAACTAAGCAAACGGAAAATGCTTAGGGATCAGTTCAACTTTCGGGAAATATCTGTTTATGCAAGTTGTATGACCTAATGCATAAAGTGTCAAAACCATATACATTTTAATATATTTAATCAACTACATGTGTGCTGATAAAAACGCGGTAAGTAATTTATTCTTGTGAATAACTCTGCTCTGAGAAACTAGTTGAACTTGTTCTGTGAGGCTGCTTTTTGTGGCTGTAACTTTTCCCATGTCTTTGGTTAAAGTCTGTCCCACTACACAGAGCATACCAAACAAAGTATGCACCCTCTATTAATGACATCCTTTATTAATGATGGTGATAATTAATCTCTTTGATTATCACCAGGAGTGTTCACTTTTTAGGCCTTCTCCAACCTTCTGTTGACAACAGCAGAACAGACTTGACTTCCTTACAAACCATCATGGCATTGTGGCTTTGTTACAGTCAAAATTGTTTAGGAATTAAAGAAAGAAATGTCAGCATGGACAGTTTATCTTGATGATTTCCTAAATTTTTGCAGATGGCAACATTTATAATCATCAAGATTTTCAACGTCTACAATTTCTTTCCAACTTGAAATGACATTTTAAAACTTTGAAAAAAGTTTTGCCACAGAACTCTTTGGTAAAACTTTGATGTTTGTCTTTTCACCTGACAAACATAAACCTGTATTGTGTCTCATCCTTTCTTTTAACACATCTTTAAACTCACCACCCTCTCTCATTCAAATCTGCCTACCTCCACCCTGGTCTCCCCCACCTCTTCTTGACCTGACCAATCAGGATGTAGAAACTGCAAATTCTGAGGCTGGCCCCACCCCTACAGAGACGGATTATTTTTATGAGGAGGAGGTCCCACAGCCAGAGAATGAGGTGATTGGAGAAGATGTGACCACAGGCCAGGTAAAACTCACGTAGCAGAACAGCTGGAGGAAATACCATTGATATCACACTAGCCCAGGACTCCCCAGCAAAAGACAGTGCACACATTAATTCCTAGTAATTTCTATGTGGAGGTGAGCCCAGCCATCTTGTAATTTAACAAAGTAGTCTAACAAGTTGTACACACCACAACACCTAATCATTTATATCATTTTGTTGCCACTAGTGCCATGAGACATGCAACTCCTTTTCAAAGGGGAATGCACCACATTCATTTTGACATACAAAAATACTCATATGGCTCCCATTTTCCCTAACCCAAGATACTTTTTTGTTCTCATATCAAGATATTATTTGATAGCACTTTGTCTTGAAATAAGAAAAAAAAATCTTGAGAAAATGGAAGTCGTATAAGTATATTTGATGTACACAACAAAGGAATGGATATCCTGCATTCTTGTTTGACAGCATATCTAACTGCATTTGTGAGAGGGAATTACAGTATAGTGGCTTTCCTCAGTCCTGGCAGCCACAATGTCTGGTTCTGTTCTCACAGTCTTGTTCTATGTGTATTACTCAGTGGGTTTTATTAGTATCTTTAATAGCTATTTTATTGGTATCTTTAATATAAACGGTTAATCATTGACAAAAAGTCATTTCAATTTAAGTTTTTAATATATAGTTTTCTGTTGAGAAAATACATAGGTTGTTTATTTTAATAGCCAGGATTCTATTCTGAAAGTTTTATGTATATTCTACCTTTTACATATGAAGTTTTTGTATAATATGAGAGTATTATACCTGATAGAAGTTCATTGTGTAATCAGCAGTGGTAAGTTGTATAGAAAAAATAACATAGTATTAGCTTTGCAAAAAAACAGCAGCTTTTGTTTTCACAAAGCACACTGCTTTAACTCATGCTTGTGTGTTTCTCTATCTTTATGACCCTTATTTCATGATATTTTAATGTATTTCTGTAGTTTACAATCATCATATTTCCGTTTTGGGAAACTCAGTCATTAAACAAAAACACACAAGCTTGTTATAAACAATATTAGCTTTGATGGAAACATCTTATTTTTAAGTCTATGAATAAACACCAATAGGCCTACATGTGTTGGAGACGATGGTCTCAGAAAGACAAGTACTCTCTTACTGACATGTACGTGCAGATTAATGGATTAGCCTTAAGCTTTCCATACTTTGGTGAGGAAATTACCGGAAGAGCTGGCCGTTCCTTTTGATGTCCACCAGGTGTCACTATGTCCCTGTGTCAAAGTGTGTTTTGCAAAAGGTAAGACTTACCGGCCTCTGCCCTCTCCTCTTCTCCCTGTACCTCTCTGCTTCTTAATCTGCCAATCACTGTCGTCTCCTTACACTGACATTGCTATCTACTTACTTTTCTTCACTATCTATTATCTATCATCCTTTCCTCTGTTTCTCCTCCTCTCCTTTCGTTTTTTCCTTTTTCTGCTCCTTTCTCTGTTTTGGCTCCTCCATTCCGCCGTGGCTCTGCCCCAGGTGGAGGAGACAGTGGTGGCAGAGGAGGTAGATTTGGCCAAAGCAGGTGGGGAGGTGGAGTCCTTCACAGAGGAGTATGTGACTGGAGACCTGGGTGGGAAGGAATATGACTATTCCTACAAGGACTACAATGAGCCACTGGTCGATGGAGAGTCCAACACCAACATGGGCCCCGCCCTGTCTGCTGTGACAGACGAGGGACGCGTAAGTCACTCTGCTTCCAATCAAATCTTTATTTCGGTGCCAACAGGAGCTGAAATAGGATCTGTGTATACCAGTGTATACGGGAACTTGGTATGCATACACAAAAAGGTACTAAAGGCGCAGCAAATGATCTGGCTTGGATCTCATTTGCTTTTACTGCCTGTTTGTATATGGCTCCATTTGGACTTGCTGTTATGTCCAGGAAGAGGGAATGATGCTTTGAATGCTCTAATGAGAAGAGCTGGTACCAAATAATTTTAGGTTTAGACACAGTCCTCTTTAGTCTACTCAATCCATCACGAACATAAAACAGGTAAACTTTATTGCTACAACCTTAGAAATAGTAATATTTTTTGGCAACAATTTTATGATTTCAACCTACTGTGTTCATTTGCTTTTGGGTAATACTTTAGTATCATTTGTCTGCACTGAATGTATCAGTCATTTATACTATGCTGTGTCTGTGGTGTTATCAACCCAGAACACATCATTTACAGGTATGTCTTTTGCCCATTCATTTATCCAGTTGGATAAGGAGCTACAAAATGTCCTATGAAACGTTGCCACTGAGAAATGTTTAACCCATAATTCCCATAATTCCCTTTACAAACAAACATTGTTTCTTCAAGGCCGTGCCATAGAACAATCTTGAGCTTCCTTTGGGTCACGTGTGAATCGACTTTTTTACTACTTTTATTACTGTTTCCACCTATATCCACGTCAGCCAGTTGGCGGTATGTCACGCCGACAGGTTGGGCTGAAGCTCTTTGCTCAGTGTGTGTTGTGTCCATAAGCGTATGCATTGACTGGGCTGTATTGTGGGTTACATGTGTGTTTCCCTCAGGCCTCAGTGAGTGGAGTGAAAGGAGAGAAGGGAGAACCTGCTGTCCTTGAGCCTGTGAGTTGCCATTTAGTTCTTGTGACCCATAGTTATGGATGGACAACGTTGTGTCTGTCCCGGTACGGTGTTTGTGAGCACACCGGCAGCGCCATTGAGGCCATCACCATCATAAAGTAGAACGTTTTCTTCTTCTACTGCTGTGTGTTGGTGAAAAAACTGAGCGAGTCCATACTGCCACCCGGAGTGTGTTGTTAGAACACGTATAAAGACAATGTCGGGGATATACTGCTGTCTGCAGTTATGTAATGTTTTCTCATAACAGTAATTCTTCGGAAGATCCCTCCTGATGAACTGGATGGAATTATGTGATCATTTCATAACCCATAGGAAGTCCCACCCACTAAAGGGTGAGGGTCCTCAGTGGCGCTGCCCATGCTACAACAGGCTTTCGGGCACTAGAGGCCTCTATACATCTCTGTGTCCAAACCAGTCCTCTGCACCATGGCCTCCTCATCTTATAGGGGGCTCCACACTATCCAGTAGTCAACGTAAGCATCAAAATCATTCAGAAGAGTCCCCAAAAGGATGCAGCAATGTACTATTCCTGTGGATGTAATATTATAATACTGAACTGGGACTGCCCTCAGAACGGGGCAGGGTGGGTTAGGGGTCTCCAGACACCACGCCCACCCACAGGGCCCAGCTGGGCCACGCCCCCAGTAAAGTGAAACTGGGCCTGCGAACAAGTAACACCACGACCACCACCACCATTCCTCACATTGTCCCATGTTTGCTTACTCTCCCAGGGAATGTTAATCGAAGGACCCCCAGGACCAGAGGGACCAGCAGTAAGTCCACTTCAGACCTTATTCCCTGTACTCCCCCCAACCACTTCAGACCTTATTCCCTGTACTCACCCCAACCACTTCAGACCTTATTCCCTGTACTCACCCCAACCACTTCAGACCTTATTCCCTGTACTCACCCCAACCACTTAAGACCTTATTCCCTGTACTCACCCCAACCACTTCAGACCTTATTCCCTGTACTCACCCCAACCACTTCCTTTTCTCTCTTAGGGTCTCCCTGGACCTAACGGCCCATCTGGGCCTCCTGGCTCTGTTGGCGATCCCGGCGAGAGGGTGAGTCTGTCTGTAGCCCTGATCAAGTTGGACTTTCCATTATGCTGTGTGTATGGTTGAGATGTAGTTGTCCTCTACTGGAGGCTGACTGGGCTCTTCCGGTGTCTCCTCCTGTAGGGTCTCCCTGGAAGGGCTGGTCTCCCTGGTGCCGATGGCGTCCCCGGTCCTCCCGGAACATCCGTCATGCTGCCCGTGAGTGACAGACCGATGCTCTCCTGTCTGTCATCACTCAGGCCCACCCCCACATCAGCTCATTGGCTGTTCTTCTGACCGTCCCTCTCCTCTCTCTGTTTGTTCGACAACTCTCCCTCCCGCCTGCTTCCGTTTGTTTCCTTCCCCTTTCCTCACCCCGACGCATCAAACAGACCAAAGGACTTTGCTCCTTAAAACGGACTGAAGATGGGAGAAAACAGTGCCGTCTGTAATCCTAACGTGTCCGTCTCTCCGTAGTTCCGTTTCGGAAGCAGTGGAGGAGACAAAGGTCCCGTGGTGTCAGCCCAGGAGGCCCAGGCTCAGGCCATCCTGTCCCAGGCCAGGGTGAGTGACGGCAGCTGCTTCAGACACGCAGCTCCCCAGGGCGTCTTCCCGACAAACCCCCGACCGTTTAAACGCAGCATCGCGACGACGGGCCGGTTGAACTGTACCTCTGTCGGTCATGTGCTCATACGTTGTAGTGACACGTTGTTCTGTCGTTGTTTCTCGTCACCCAGCTGGCTCTGAAGGGACCCCCGGGCCCAATGGGCTACACCGGCCGACCCGGACCTCTGGTGTGTACCGTCGCCTCGTCCCCATGTCCTCACGTACAGACCGATAAGGATCTGCTGTAGTGTTGTTCTTTAGGGTGGAACCTGGTCGGCGCGTTGCTGTGTAATAATGGCTGCTGTTGTGTTGCAGGGAACCCCTGGAAGTCCTGGGCTGAAGGGTGAGAGCGGCGATCCTGGACCTCAGGTAAACTCCCCTCAGGAACCACGTCTGTTGACCTCTTCCCTCACATATGACTCAGAGCTGGCTTTAAACGGGTTCCTTCCACAGAGACATGTGGAAGTATTGATAATCAATTTAGACAGGAATTCATCACAGACCTTTGTACCTCAGGGCCCCAGGGGACCACAGGGTTTGAGCGGACCTCCCGGCAAATCAGGAAGAAGGGTACGTGAGCGCCCTCTGACCTTTATTATGCGTTCCAAATGGCAACTTAATCCCTACATGTCATGCACTTCTTGACCAGGCTTCATAGTAGCATAAGGTCTATATCTCTATCAACATTCCAGTGCTCATACCACACTACTACTTCTATGGTTGACCAGTACATTGTAGCTCACTGGTTGGTATGTTATGTCCACAGGCATGTGGATCAGAGTACATGTGAATGATTGCTGCCGTTCCCTGTATCTGTTCTTCACACAGGGCCGTGCTGGAGCTGATGGTTCCAGAGGAATGCCAGGGGAGTCTGGGCCTAAGGTACACTCTCACCCACTGGGTTTCCTGCTGGTTAACATCATCTGTGTCTCCCCCCATTGATTCTGTCCCATGTTTCCCTGTAACTGTCTGGGATGGTGAAGACTTTGTTAGTGTTGCATCATAAATATTGTTCAACATTGTTCATTTTCCATCTCAGTGGGGATTTCATTTGATGCTCCCACATAACGCCTCTCTAACATGTTGTGTTGTTGAGGAATTCTTTAATCACCCATTTTCTCCTCCAACTTATTCAACGCGTCCGTCTCCCGCAGGGTGACCGTGGTTTCGACGGCCTGCCTGGATTGCCTGGTGACAAAGGACACAGGGTGAGTTCAAGTCAAAGGTCACATTATAATAGACACCAGAGGACTTATCAAAGAGAGTTTGAACATCTGCCATTATGGGACCAGGAACCAAACCACTGTCTGGAACTGTTGTGACAGAGCCTGACTCATGGTTGTGAACCGGGAAGGAAGACCCTGTCTGTACCAATCAGTGGAAACCTTGTGGGAAAGGGGTGTGGTTAATCAGGCTGTTGTTTGACTTGATCTTCCTCTCTCTGTTCCAGGGTGATACCGGAGGATTGGGACCCACTGGAAGTCCCGGAGAAGACGGAGAGAGGGTACGTAGTTTTGTGAAATGTCCCACATTGATGTATCATTATGTCTCCGTAGAGATCTGTACAACAATGTGGTTATACAGCAGAACCTTAGTGGTCACTAAAACTATATCCACATACAACACGGTGATCCCATCCATCAAACACCCTGCTTTTTAACATCCTGTCTCAGTCATTTGTCTTTCTGTTGTTTCCAGGGAGACGATGGAGACATCGGACCCAGAGGGCTTCCCGGTGAACCAGTGAGTGTATTTCTAATGTTTTCAGGACAAGACTCAGTTTCATGTCATTTATAGCAACTACCTGTTTACATCTGCTTGTTATTGACTGGCCCTGTCTCTGTCTGACGTTTTTTTCTTGTCTTCAGGGACCTCGTGGTTTGCTTGGGCCTAAAGGTCCAAACGGAATCCCAGGACCTCCCGTAAGTCCACGTGATCTTGTGTCAAACAAGAATAACGGCAGTTTAACTTGGGGGGTCGGCCTTCATGCCACCCCCTGAAACGCCACCATGACTAAGGGAGGCCACCCCTGACCGTACACTACACCCAAACGTACACCACCCCTGACCGTACACTACACCCAAACGTACACCACCCCTGACCGTACACTACACCCAAACGTACACCACCCCTGACCGTACACTACACCCAAACGTACACCACCCCTGACCGTACACTACACCCAAACATACACCACCCCCAAACGTACATCACCCCTAAACGTACACCACCCATGCACATACACCACCCCACAACGTACGTAAGAACGCACACCATCACCAGACCTACACCACCCCTAACCCTACACCACCCACAACCGTACACCACCTCTGACCGTACACCACCCCTGAACATACACCATCCCCGAATGTACACCACCCCATAAGCTGGCAGCCATGTTGACCAGGAACCACACTGGACCATTGTCAGTAGACCACAGAACCCTCATTCCACCAGCTTAGCAGGCACCACTATATGTATGAGCATATACGTATCACAAGTACACATCAAGGTAGTCCTTCAGTAGCAGGCCACTCTAGTTAATTTGTTGTGTCCCCTGCATGTATCTTTGATATGAATGGGTTCTCTCCTTGTTCTCTGCAGGGTGTGCGTGGAAACGATGGGCCCCATGGTCCTAAAGGAAACTTGGTCAGTAGCAGTGGATGTTGTTCTGTCCATTTGTGCTCTGTATTCGACCTGTTAATGTATTACCATTGATTCTCAACGTCTCACAGGTCTATTCCGCCTCTCTTCTATCTCTTAGGGTCCCCAAGGTGAGCCTGGCCCCCCAGGACAGCAGGGCACATCAGGAACACAGGTGAGAGACCCCACAGAGCAGGGCTCATGTTGTCAGGACAGCTTTTGGTCAATTGAAAAACTTACAAACTTATTCTCTCCTTAAAATGATGTTTGAATGAATGAGCTGATCATATATCTTAAATATATATGCTTTTCAATAAGATCTCTAATCTGTGGTATTGCCGAAGGTGTCGATCTGACAGGTTTGTGTGTTTGTTTCAGGGAATGCCTGGGCCCCAGGGAGCCCATGGCCCCCCAGGAGAAAAGGTGAGGGGACAAATTAATGTGTGACTGTCACGTGTGGAGTAATTGAATAAACCTACTTTGTTTCTTAGGTCCTTGTGTGTTTAGCCTGAGTGATGGTAATTTAATTATAAGTATGGTCATCAGAAGGCCAAAATTCTCATGAGATTCTCCTCATCACCTCTCCCAGGGCCCCACAGGAAAACCTGGTCTCCCAGGAATGCCCGGAGCCGACGGCCCCCCTGTAAGTCCCAATCTCCCTGTACTCATCCTCACTGCTTTTTATAATAAAACATAATAGTCAAAACATGACTGGTGATCTGCTGAGGTTTTAACCTGAGAAGACCTGACTGCATCACACAGAATATCACAAATACAAATGAGAATAAGTTATCAGCACGCTTTGAATTGACCTCTGACCCTCTCTACCTCCCACAGGGACACCCAGGGAAGGAAGGACCTGTCGGTACTAAAGGAAACCAGGTGAGTTCCTCTAACCATTCCTGTCCTGTGCACAGCATTCATATTATAAAGACACCTCCCCACTATGTCAAATTCAAGAGGTCTGTCTGTCTGTTGTGTCTTGTGTGAGGTTATTAACATTAGCTTTCCCATCGTCACACAGGGTCCGAACGGCCCTCAGGGAACTATTGGCTATCCCGGCCCTCGTGGCATTAAGGTAAAAGTATTGCATTTGTGATTCATTAAAATTGAAGTGTTGATAAACCTGATCAGTGACTGACCTCCTAACCCTGCTGTAATCACAGGGAGCTCAAGGAATCCGTGGACTGAAGGGTCACAAAGGAGAGAAAGTAAGTGACCCCATCATGTGTGTTATCAGTAACTGACAAATTGATTGAGATGTTTTAAGAACACAATGTCTGCATTTCATGAGTTAGATAAAACCCATTCTGGTAATAAAGAATCCATACCGAGGTGTAAGAAGGACAAGGTGTAAGTATATGGTGGTGTTTCAGAATCTGGACCACAGAGGTTAAAGTCATTCCTTGAAGAGCAGAGCAGAGGTGTAAAGACTAGTGACCTCAATTGATCAATAAAATAAAAAGGAAAACCCACACTGTGCACTTCATGGAATGATTGGACCTCTGTGGTCTAACTTCTGGATCACAGCCAAGTACTTTCACTTTTTATTTACACATCTGAATAAATTATATCAGGGGTGTTTTTCCTTAGACATTAATTTGAACTAGATTGAAGGACTTACAATGTAGGAATATTGTAAATGTGTGCCTCACAGTCTTAAAGCATTTATCTTGAGAATGAAAAAGCAATTTTTATCAAGAGCTACAGTTGCTGTTATTTTTAGTTTAGGATCACTAGGGGGCGCACTTGATTCACTTTCACTTGTCTTTTGCTAACTACAATAATACTAACTACATCTATGGCTATTACTAACTTGTCTAAAACTTACTACATTTTCTGTTTTTTAGGGAGAAGACGGCTTCCCTGGAATCAAAGGAGACTTTGGAGTCAAGGGAGAGAGGGTCAGTACCATTGTTGTTCCAATGAGTCTCAATCCACATTTATCCTGCGTCTAATTTTCATAAACTGTCCTTAATGTTAATGGTTCATGTGAGATTGGCATCAGATGCATTAGAACGTCATGAGGTTCCTGGATCCGTGCTGACTCTTGCCTGTGTGGTCCTGCCGACAGGGAGAGATCGGCATGCCCGGCCCAAGAGGAGAGGACGGTCCTGAGGGGCCAAAGGGCCGCGTTGGGCCCCCTGGCGAGCTGGGACCCATCGGTCTGGTCGGAGAGAAGGTGAGAGGGGGGTTCACATTGTGTATGACAGAAGTGTATCTTCAGTAAAAGAACATTTTAAAATCGATCTCAATGACATGTGTACCTGGTTGGCTAGTATACACCCTAACAGCAGTGCTAAAACCTTTTCGCGATGCTGGATCTATGTTGTTGGCGTTCGGTCACTTTTTTGTTTTTATTGATGATGATATCTGATTGCAGGGTAAACTTGGTGTTCCTGGACTTCCTGGCTATCCTGGAAGACTTGGACCTAAGGTAAGGACACCACGTTTCTGCCAGTTGTTTGCAGTTAACAATGAGATGACATTATTTTAAGGGTCCTGACTATATGGACACTGGGTTGACAAATTATTTTGTGATTTCAGGGCTCCCTCGGTTTCCCAGGATTCCCTGGAACCAACGGCGAGAAGGGAACAAGGGTAAGATTTCCAGGCAAAGGACCATGGGAAATAAACCTCTGTTCTACTGTGCCTCACATTGCTACACTGTGTCCTCTAAATGATGTAATCCACGTAAGTCAACCACACTGAAGTTGATTGCTTAAGTGTCTCACTGAGTCTGTGTATCTGCAGGGTCTGATTGGAAAGTCTGGGCCCAGAGGACAAAGAGGACCAACGGTACAGAACAATTCTACTCTTCTCAGTTCTACTCATTCATAACACTGTTGATTATTGAAGTTTCTATTTTTAGCTGATCCACTACTGCTCGTGTTGTATGAGAAGTAAACAACAGCTTGTATTCTGAGATAAACCATCTTAAAGTGGATTAGAAACCCTCAACCAATTTCATATATTACTGTTAATGGATTTTCCATCTCTCTCCAACAGGGCCCTAGAGGTCAGAGAGGGCCAAGAGGATCAACTGGTAAACCAGGAGCCAAGGTAAGACCATATCTACCACTCCCACAGAACATTGATAATGGAGAACTATAGAACATAATGCTCAATAGCACCATCCACTCACCTACAGGCCACCACAGGGAAGTTGCATGCCATGATGAGGTTGTGATGTGGGTTAGCTGTGTATGACGGTAACCATTCCGGGCTTCTGTTTATTTCTTTTTACTAGGGTACATCCGGAAGTGACGGGCCTTCTGGTCCAGCAGGAGAGAGGGCAAGTTGTTTGAGTTTTCCTTTATTTGTTTACTGATGTACTCTTTTGTTGTGCTACTGTAGCATACATTTTGTGAGTCTTACCTGTCCTCTTATTGTATATTTAGGGACTTCCTGGACCTCAAGGAGCAAACGGTTTCCCTGGGCCAAAGGGACCACCCGTAAGGCTATCATATACCATCTATACCTCAATATTCATTTTTGAAGAATTCATTTTGTCAGTGTTGTTTGAAACGGCTTTCTTTCCATTAACTCTTTCTTTTTCCTTCCCAGGGACCACCAGGAAAGGATGGACTGCCCGGACACCCTGGACAGAGAGGAGAAGTTGTACGTTATTTTTTCCCATCTTCCTGTCATGGTCATGTGGCAGACTAGCTATCAGAAAAATTAACACTGTCCCGGCTTCTGTTGGGACAGTGTATACAGTTATACTCTCTGATCTTTACTGTTAGCTTTTCACACTAAACTCAGAATTAGCTAAGCTGCATTGCATTTGGGGTTCCACAAAGCTCTGTTCAAGGCACACTAAATAAAATTTTCGCTTTTACAGGGATTCCAAGGAAAGACTGGCCCACCCGGACCTCCAGGTGTTGTTGGACCTCAGGTAAGGTTAATGCAACTATTTATGCCGTCGAGTGTCGAAGGCATTTCATGTGTCTTGTATCCATTACATGGATAACCATTCACTTTCCTTTTTCCTGACTCATTCCTCTCTCTCCTCCTGCTCTGCCGTGTCCCAGGGTCCCTCAGGAGAGACAGGCCCCCTGGGCGAGCGCGGTCACCCCGGGCCTCCAGGCCCACCAGGCGAGCAGGGACTTCCCGGACCCTCTGGCAAGGAGGGAACTAAGGGAGACCCCGGTCCCCCAGGAGGACCCGGCAAAGACGGACCCCCAGGACTGAGAGGCTTCCCCGGAGAGAGAGGGATGCCAGGCACCCCGGTGAGCAGGCTGACCAACACGGTCTGGATCTGAGTGGCCACCTATGGGCCATAACCCTGGGTGAGATGTCAGACGGATGAATAAAGATAGCAGTACTGTAACCTGTTCCTGTCTGCTCTTCAGGGAGGCGGCGGACTGAAAGGAAGCGAAGGCCCTCCAGGACCTCCCGGGCCAGCTGTATGTCTGAGCATAATTGCGTCTGAAATGACAATGTGAACATTTTAATGTGTTGAATATATAATGTGTTGATGTTGATGATCTCGTCTGTAATGATTTCTGTCATCGTGTCTGTTCAGGGGTCCCCAGGTGAGAGAGGACAGGCAGGCAGCGCAGGCCCCATCGGACCACCGGGAAGACCAGGCCCCCAGGGGCCTCCAGGACCTGCAGGAGAGAAGGGAGTTCCTGTGAGTACTTAGTCAAAACTAAATCTGGACCATTCATCCATGATCATTTTCAGTGTCATTTTGGACTGAGCCATTGTGTTACTAAAATATCCGCATCTTTTCAGGGTGAGAAAGGTCCGATTGGCCCGGCTGGTCGTGACGGTGTCCAGGGTCCAGTCGGTCTGCCAGGCCCTGCTGGATCCATCGGAGTCCCGGGAGAGGACGGAGACAAGGCCAGTAATAATGATCGGTCTCACACATGCTAACTGCTGTATCGCCACTAAAGGCTATATCATCATGCTACATTCAAACCTCTGTTAACAAAAGCTTTCTGGTGGATTTCATGTTACAGGGCGAGGTCGGAGAGCACGGCCAGAAGGGAGCTAAAGGCAGCAAAGGAGAGCATGTGAGCACCGTTCCCACCATCACATCTCCGTCCATGTGAAATCCACACATCCCATTCTGTTAATTCCATCTACTGTCTGAACATCATACTGTACATGTGACGGTCCGTTAACATAGACTGATGACATTTTCTCCCATCTAAACATCGTGTGCTGACAGGGTCCTCCCGGGCCACCAGGGCCAATGGGTCCAGTGGGTCAACCCGGCGCTGCTGTAAGTGGAAACTCTGTCAACTTACAGCATATTATCAATCACAGGAAAAGTCATAGAATGGTGCCCCTTGGAGGGGTCCCCTTCACCAATTCCACTCTGTCTCCATTATTCAGGGAGCTGATGGAGAACTGGGAGCCAGAGGTCAGCAGGGGCCATTTGGGGCCAAGGGAGATGAAGGATCAAGAGGATTCCCAGGGGCCCCGGGTCCCATTGGACTGCAGGTATAGACTTACAGTAATACAAGTCCCAACTATAGGATGTTAGCCTCAATACAATACAGTCCTGTGATTGGGCCTCAATAGGTCTAAAACATATCTAACTGTGAATGTACCTTGCAGGGATTGCCAGGCCCGTCAGGAGAGAAGGGAGAGACAGGAGATGTCGGACCAATGGTGAGTGTTATTTATTTATTTATTTGTGTTATTTATTGGAGCAACCCAAGAGGTGATTGGATCTCATCGCTACAAGCACAACTGTTATAGTAATGTGATTGTAATGTGTCTCATGCTTCATAAACAGGTTTAATTAGCATGAAACATGACATTGCTAACCTGATCTTATGTCTCTTTAGGGTCCACCGGGCCCCCCAGGTCCCCGTGGCCCAGCTGGTCCCAGCGGCGCTGACGTGAGTACCAAGTCTTTTAAAGCTATAGAACAATTATATACTCCATATGATTCTGTCATTGTAATTTAGTTTTATTATGAAGCCATCCCAGAAAAATCTTTTTTTTTTTTTTTTCCTGATTTTGATTATGGGCATGATTGTAAATTACTTATATTACCCTTGTTGTCTTGATTACAGGCATGATTCTATGACCTATATGACTGTTATTATTTTGATTACGGGCATGATTGTAAATTACTTATATGACCCTTGTTGTCTTGATTACATGCATGATTCTATGACCCATATGACTGTTATTGTTTTGATTACGGGCATGATTCTAAATTACTTTTTTTGGATATTGTTGGATATTGTTGAGGCTAAGATGCTGGTTTGTTTGTTTATTCAGGGTCCTCAAGGTCCTCCTGGTGGTCTGGGTAATCCTGGAAACCAGGGAGAGAAGGTATGTATGTTCTGTTCCCATGAAATTTATTTAGATTTATGCTGTACTAGTCATAAGAGGTGTTAGTGTTTACAATGTAATGTTGAGAGAAGACAGCTGAACAAACGGTGTTGACAGGGAGAGCCCGGAGAAGCTGGACCACCTGGAATTGGAGGAGAGCCGGGAAAGAAGGTGAGGGATTGATCTCTGTATCTTTGATTCTTATGGACCCACCAGTTTTGTCCTATACACTTTGTCCTATATGTATGTTTCTATACATGGATGTACTGTACTGTGAGTGACCGTATCGTTGTCCAATGGCAGGGCCCTCGTGGAGAACGTGGTGATAAAGGAGAGTCGGGACAACCTGGTGCTTCTGGCCCTGCGGGTGGAAGAGGAGGACCTGGAGATGATGGACCCAAAGGAAACCCTGTACGTAGTCAACAGAAACAACAAAATACAGACTATCCTTACCATCTGTGTATTTCTTTGTGTCTGAGTTTATCACTGTGTATCTCTCCTAGGGCCCTGTTGGTTTCCCTGGTGACCCCGGTCCCCCTGGGGAAGTCGGACCCAGAGTGAGTATCCTGAACGCTCTCATCTGTCATTGTTTCATTTCAACTGTTTGGTTATGATAAAACATATCCCTTTTCCAATGTATGTGTTCATAGCATTTTAAACCTACTTGGTATCTGTTGGTGGATGTATCTGTGAATAAGGGTATTTTTCCATGATCAAAATGGATCTATGTTCGTCTTATCGATGACTGTAATTCTTTCCTTTTGACTTCTTTAGGGTCAAGATGGAGCAAAGGGAGAGAGGGGAGAGGACGGTGAACAAGGACAAGCTGTAAGAGACCCAGAAACTTCTGCCAAATTCCCAATCACTACTATAGTTACCACAAAGACTACCAATAATTTCCACGTAGACTTTATCAAGTTCTTTGAACTGGATGTTATTGGGTCATATATTGTCTATATACAATTGTTGTCCCTACAGCATTCAAGAGCAGTGTTTATATTTGTGAAGCACATCTTCCTAAATGTTCCAAAAGCATTCAGACTAATGCAATGTAATGGGGTCAGAGTAATAAAGCTCTCTTGTGGCCATAGTTATGCAAATCCCAACTCTCAACCATTCCTTGAAAAGTGGTGTCTTCCATGTTGAAGCACCTGTTAAAACTCACTGAAAGATGGCAATGAGAGATTCAAGTTAGATGCCTTAGCAGATCGCCCAAGGGGCTATAATCCAGATTGTGGACAACCAAAAAGGCAGCTATGATATATGTAGATTCAGTTCTGTCTAGTCACTATCAGTTCATATCAGTACAGTGATAAAATCATCACCCGTAATATTCACTACTGCAGGGCTCTCCAGGACCCACTGGTGAGAACGGACCTCCTGGTGGACCTGGAAAGAGGGTAAGTTGATGACTTCATCAGGCCAAGCCACAACCACTGTCTACAGGCAGATCTGTTTGTTGTCAAGGTGTTATGTTTAATAGAGGCACATCTACAGAATGAATACTAGTAGTTCTGGTATAACCTGTCATGAAAATGGTATTGTGTTTTTAATATCACTCGCCTGTTTCCCCAGGGGCTTCCTGGAACAAGAGGACCAGAAGGACGACAGGGAGAGAAGGGAACCAAGGTAAGAGTTCAGAGGTCATTTCCATTTATTGAGTGGCAGGAGATCTAATAAGTGTATTGCACCATCCACTTCTGCTATCAGTGGTTCTCCAAAGATCTCCATTTGTTAAACTCACAATACACATTTAAGATTTCGGAATTCATCAATGTCTGACTTTAAATAAATCTGCCTTCAGGGAGATCCAGGTGCCAACGGACCAGCAGGAAAGACAGGCCCCGTCGGACCTCAGGGTCAACCAGGAAAACCAGGAACGGAGGGACTGCGGGGTCTCCCTGGATCAGTGGTGAGAGATGAAGCCACTCCTCCATGGATGGGCTGTCTGTATGTCTCTCTGTCTCAGTCTGCTGTGAAGGCCTATTTTGGACCTCTGACAACTAGGACTGGTCAACTGTAACTGGGTTGCTAGGTGTGTTAGGCTAACATGGTTCTGATGCTCTCTTCCAGGGCGAGCAAGGTTCTCCAGGCCCTGCCGGACAGAAGGGACCACCCGGGCCACTGGTGAGATCACACAGACATCATTAATAGATCTAGTAGATTGTACCAACCACACTGGTTGATCTATTGCAGGGCCGTTTAATTCTTGTTCTGGTGTGCACAAAGACTTCGGACACCTGTTTCTACCTGGTAGTTTAGTGCACTCACCTGGTGTCCCAGGTCTGAATTAGTCCATGACTAGGAGAGTATGAAACCCAGAAAGGTTTCTTCCATTCAGAATTGACATTGAACAGCCCTGATCTTCAAGCCTTCAAGAAAATATACCCACGTCTGTGAAGTTACACCAACGTATGGCCCTCACTTTCTCCCTCCTCCAGGGACCCCCAGGTTTGCCAGGATTGCGTGGCGAGAGCGGCGACAAGGGAGAGAAGGGTCACCCAGGTCTCATTGGTCTGATCGGGCCCCCCGGAGAGCAGGGGGAGAAGGGAGACAGGGGACTGCCAGGGCCTCAGGGAACCCCTGGATCCAAGGGAGAGACTGTGAGTGACACCTGGCCCTGTTCAGCGGAAAACATACCCCATCTACCCAGACACACACACACACACACACACACACACACACTAAAGCACACACACACACACACACACACACACACACACGCACACACACACACACGGAGGAAATAATCAGTTCTGTCTGTGTGACACCTTACCATATTCCATGTCCTCCTTAACCAGACAGTTGAGTGTGTTAATTCTGTTACCTGTGTGTTTCAGGGTTGAGTGTGTTAATTCTGTTACCTGTGTGTTTCAGGGTTGAGGGTGTTAATTCTGTTACCTGTGTGTTTCAGGGTTGAGTGTGTTAATTCTGTTACCTGTGTGTTTCAGGGTTGAGTGTGTTAATTCTGTTACCTGTGTGTTTCAGGGTCGAGGGTGTTAATTCTGTTACCTGTGTGTTTCAGGGTTGAGTGTGTTAATTTTGTTACCTGTGTGTTTAAGGGTTGAGTGTGTTAATACTGTTCCCTGTGGTTTTCAGGGGGTTCCCGGAGGCACTGGGCCGATCGGTCCTGCTGGCCCTGCTGGTTTGCCTGTGAGTAACGCCACCATGTCCCCACTCCTACATCACCTCTCCATCTGTCCGGTGGTAGGACCAGGATAACCGTTGGCCAGTACTGATGCTCTTTTCTGTCTTCCACAGGGTCCTCAAGGTGTCAAGGGAGCCAAGGGAGCTACTGTGAGTATAACTCCTTCCTCAACACTCTTCGTACAGAAACGTCTGCTTCTGTGTTTAATGGGTATTGAATCTCTGGTATATGGCTCCATCTGATGTATCATCTGTCTGTTTTCAGGGAGGAGCTGGTCCCAAGGGAGAGAAGGGTGTCTCAGGACCTCCTGGACCTCCTGTGAGTAGCCCTGCTTGGTGTAGTCAGTTCAATACTCATATTTGACCCACATGTTTAGTCTACATTCTGTGTCTCCTTACCTAATTCTACAGCACTTTATATTCTGTGTCTGTGTGCACAACTACCATTTGAGTGAAAAAAGAAAGAATCCTAAACCTGTGAATATCATTACGTATATTATCCACTAATAGTAATACACATATCTGTGACCTTCCACCAATCAGGGCCCCCCAGGCGAAGTCATCCAGCCCCTGCCCATCCAGATCCCCAAGAAGTCCAAGCGCTCCATCGACGCCAGCCGGATGCTGTCCGACACGGATGCAGAGATGGCCGACGCCAGCGACTTCCTGAGAGACATCGAGGGCATGCAGGAGATCTTCGGCTCGCTGGACTCTCTGCGAAAAGAGATCGATACCATGCGATCCCCTCTGGGCACCCAGGACAGCCCTGCACGCACCTGCCAGGACCTCAAACTCCTCCATTCAAATTACACAGATGGTACGGCGCTGGATGACCTCAGTCCCAGAAACTCCTACTCAAATCCGCGGAATATCTGGTGGAAAATCACACTTGGCCTTCATTGTAATACAGAGTGCTGTGAGAATCTCAGCACTTCACTAAACCAGTCACCCCCCCCCACAACACCTGCTGCCATGGCCTAGTTACGTAAAGCGCCTGAGCCAGTCGCCTCAAGGGCAGAACAGCCAGTTGCTGCTTTATTTAAAAAAATTTTTTTTTATTTATCTTAAATTAATGTTATTACTGTTGCTAGTCAGAGTCTTTGAGGAACATTGCATTGTGCAGTAGTTGAGGTGTACATGTATTTTTGTACATTGTCAAATGGTAGATATGGCGGTACTGCTTTTGCATAAGTGGTATTTAATTTCTCTTTTCAAAGACATGGAATAACTCCTACAAAAGATGATGGTTAATGTAAACAACAATCCATTTCGACATTGTCACTTGGCTCACATTTAGATCATTTGAGTGATCTGTGATTAAACTCGGCTCGTCTCTCTGCTCCCCCTGTAGGAGATTACTGGATCGACCCCAACCAGGGTTGCTCTCGCGACTCTCTCAAGGTGTTCTGTAACTTCACCGCCGGCGTCGAGACCTGCCTGTATCCCAGCAAGAGCGTGGACACGGTTAGACGGGGGATAATACGCTTCTCACAAATGAATGTACGCACACACTATCCTGTTTAACTGTCTGTACTCTTGTTCTCCAGGTAAAGATCAACTCTTGGACCTCTGAGAAACCCGGCTCCTGGTTCAGTGAGTTTGCCACTGGCAGCAAGGTTAGTAAGGGTTTAATACACTACTGTGTAGAACTCCAGACGCGTTCATTATCCTCCGTATGTCCACTGTTCTTGACCGTGAAGCTTTCCGTACGGTTTGTCGTTTTGATTGCATGCTTCCCCATTGCAATGGTGTGTGCATGTATTATAACGGCATTATGTGGCATATGTGGTCGTTTTGGCCTTCTTTTTGGGTGTTCGTGCACAACACATTTACTTGAGGCAACTCGAAGTCTAGAACCTGAAGTCTGAGTCCTTTCAATATGATTGGACTGCTTTGGCATTAACAGTGCAATTATGTAGGTTTCTTCCTCAGTAAAGCCAGAGTCATATAAAGTAGTATACCCCCTGGTAAAGTTGTCTCTTTTTCACATTTGGATATGTAATCTCCACTTCAACACTACTGACAGATAAAGGTAACCTAATTTAACAGATGACACTGAAAAATTATACTTTGCAAGCCCCCTTTGGCTGAAATAACTTAATGTATCCATTTCCTCTGTTGATCAGTCTCTTACATTGACTGGGAGGAATTTTTGCCCACCCTTTACAGTACTGCTTAAAGTGTCATGTTTGAGGGCTTTCTGCACAGCCGAATAGGATTGAGATCTGGGCTTCAACTCGGTCATTTCATAACAAATTGCCATTTTAGCCAATTTATGTAATGGGAAAGGTAGAGGTGTACTAACTAACTGCATAAGGAAATATGATTTCTGTTTAACTGCAGAAATAGTTAAAGTATAAAAACATGGTTTGATTGGTTAAAATGGGTTACCTTTACCAAATAATAAAAACATTCCAGGTGTACTTTTTCACGACTGTATATGGGTACAACAAGCTCATCGCCCTCTACTGTCCCAGAGTAATGTTGACGCTTTTTACCCTTGTTTTTGTTTTTCCGAGTGACTGCCATTCAAGGAAGTATGACAGCACTTTCAAAGTGTTTCTTTAATATCAGGTTGACCTATAACACTCTGGATCTGTGCTTACTGTAGAGTTCACCCATGACTGTGTCCTCAGTTTTTATATATTTGGGACGTTCTCTCTCCTCAGCTTTCGTACGTGGACTCTGATGGCAAGCCAGTCGGCGTGGTCCAGTTGGGCTTCCTAAGGCTGCTGAGTGTCCAGGCCCGTCAGAACATCACCTACCACTGCCATCGTTCCGTGGCCTGGGCCGACCGCACAGCTAACAATGGACACAAGAGGGCGCTGCACTTCCAGGGCGCCAACGATGAGGAGCTCAGCTTTGAGACCAGCCCCTACATCAAGGCCCTGATCGACGGCTGCTCTGTGAGTTTCATCTGTTCTTTTAAACAGTATAGTCCACTTAGTCCACATTTCCTGAGTTCTGGGAAACAAACTATATTATTTTTCCAATGCTCGGCAATTCATGTTATGGATGTTTGTTTCAATTAGTGTTTGGGGATTAAAGGAGTTTTTTTGGGATACATTCCCCCAATAGCTTTTTTTAAAAAAAATATTTGTAAGAATTCCCTGGATTTTACTATGTTTTAAGAGGATATAGGCCAATGACCTCGGTTTCTTCTCAACATTTATTAATAACAAAAGAACAGCACATAGTAAAAGTATCACTAACAAAAAAAAATGTTATGCCATAAAATGAGAAGTCTGATAGAAAATCCAATGCAGATACCATTCCCCAGATGTAGTGATCTCACTAGTCTCTGTGCTCCTGTCTGCAGTATCGTAAGGGCTTCGACAGGACAGTGTTGGAGGTGAACACACCCCAGGTGGAGCAGCTTCCTCTGCGGGACCTCCAGATCACAGACTTTGGGGAAACCAACCAACAATTTGGCTTTGAAGTGGGACCTGTCTGTTTCCTGGGCTAAAACACCCTGTAGAGAAATGAGAAACACGGACACATCTAGAATATACACTTACACTGACCCACAAGCACACACAAAAATTTGCATTGACATACACAGTACGCGCCCAGTAATTTGTACATTTATTTCATGATATCAAGTACACTCACATACGCAAACACACACACACACCACACACACACACACACACACAAATACTGTTGTGAAACAGACATGCACTCACTCAAGTACATGCCCAGGGGAAAACACCTCCCGACAAAGTTATGG